>RJWM01000474.1:203605-215654 GCA_004363535.1 Dasyprocta punctata | reverse complement strand
AAAACCGTATTGCTAAATACAATAGCTATTGAAAAAGAAAAGTTAATATACCTGAATTGATGAATCTTACATGTCTATATCTGTCAATATCCCCAACCCCTAGGAAGGTAATGATATGCAATATTGTAACTACTGCCAAACTTCAACCACCTCAGTGTGTAAACCTACAGTGTTATCGTATCAGATCTGTTGTTGTTGTCTGTCTTTTTTGACTTTTATTTCTAGCTTCTGTATCTATTTTCTCTTAAATAAAAAAACAAAACAAAACAAAAAAAAAGAACTAGAAGAGTTTGAAAGTTCCCAAGAGAAGGAATAAGTGTTTAAGGAGATGGAAATGCTAGCTCCCCTTGTTTGACTGTGATGTATTGTATGCATGTATTGAATTATCACACTGTACCCTCATAAATATAATAACTGTGTCAAAAATAAAGTAGAATCATTTTTAAAATTTAAAAAAAAAAAAAAAGACTGTGTTTCTTCCAGTGAAGGTGTTTGGGCCCTTTGTCAAAGGTAATGTAGCTGAGTGTTCTTGGAGTTGTTTCTGCATCTTCTACTCTGTTCCATTAGTCTTTGAGTCTGTTTTTTTTTTCTTCCAGTATCATGCTGTTTTTATCACTGTAGCTTTGTACTATAACTTCAAATCAGGAAGACAAATGTGGTAGTGCATCCCTGTAATCCCAGAACACAAGAGACTGAGGCAGGAAGATTGCTGTGAGTTCAAGGCCAGCCTGGGCTACATCATGAGTTCAAGGCCAGTCTCAACTAGATGGCAAGACCTTGTCTCAAAAAAACAAAACAAAACAAAACAAAAAAACCAAAGAAACAAAGAAAAAAAACTGATGCCCCCTGCCTTACCCTTGTTATCCAGAATTGCAATTCTAGGTCTCTTTTATTTCCATATGAATTTTAGGATTGTTTTCTCTAGTTCTGTAGGATATGCTATTGGTATTTTGATTGAGATTTGTCTTAGTTACTTTTCACTCGTTGCTGAGACAGAATACCTGATGCCCAAATTTAGGGAAGGAAAGGTTTATTTCTTACAGTTCTCGGGAGTTTCAGTCCATACTTAGTTGGCTCCAAGGCAGAGTGGTGTGGCGGGGCAGCCATTCATGGAAGCTGCCAAACAGCAAGGTGAACCAGCAAGAGAGAAAGGAAGACACACTCACACCTTCCTCTCGCTCTTACACTATGTCAGCTCCACCCCTGGGTGGGTGCAGCCCTCACATCACCAATCCCAGCACTAGACAACAAACCAATCATGAATGCCAGACTCAGCCCCGTCCAGATTACAAGAGGCCTTGGGGAGACACAGGATCAAACCCATACAGGATTACATTAAATCTGTATAGCAATTTTGGCAGTATGACCATTTTCACCATATTGGTTCTACCTCAAGAATGGGTGATATCTTTCCATTTTCTGATATCTTTTTTGATCTCTTTTTTCAGAGTACTGTAGTTTTCAATGTAAAGGTCTTTCACTTCATTAGATTGGTTCCTAAGTATTTCATTTTTCTTGATGCTATCATGAAAGGTGTTGTTTCTCTAATTTCTCTCTCAGTGAGTTTATTATTCATGTATAGGAATGCCATTGATTTTTGAGTGTTTGTATCCTGCCATGCTGCCAAATTTGGTTAGGAGATTTTTGATGGAGTTTTGGCAAATCTATGGCACACATACCACAGCAGGCCATTTGTTATCCCTGGGAGCTCTACAAGGTTTGCCATTACTGATGTAGAGTATCATGTCAGCAGCAAATGATGATTTAACTTCTTCCTTTCCTATACATATTCCTTTTCTTTCTTTCTCTTATCTAATTGCTGTGGCTAATGTTTTCAGAACTATATTGAACAGAAGTGGTGATAGCAGACATCTTTGTCTTGTTCCTGACTTTAGAGTGAAAGCTTTCAGTTTTTTACCATTTAGTATGGTGTTGGCTGTTGGTTTGACATAGATGGCTTTTATCAGATTGAGATAAGGACATTCTATTCTAATTTTCTATGGAGTTTTTATCATGAATGGGTGTTGGACCATGTCAACTGCTTTTTCTGTGTCTACTAAGATGATCATGTAGTTTTTGTCCTTGGCTGTTAATGTGGTGTATTACACTTATTGATTTGCATATGTTGGACCATCCCTGCATCCCTGGGATGATTCCTACTTGGTCATGGTGTATAATATTCTTGATGATTTAATGCATTTCGTTTGCCTGTATCTTATTGAGGATTTTTGTATCCATGTTCATTAATGAGATTGGCCTGTAGTTCTCTTTTTTGGTTGGTCTCTCTCTGATTTTGGTATCAGCATAGTGCTTGCTTCTAGGAATTACTTTGGGAGTGTTGTTTCCCTTTCAGTTTCATTAAAGAGTTTGAGGAATAGTGGCATTAGATCTCTAAAGTTCTTGTAGAATTCAGCAGTGAATCTTTCAGGAGCTGGGCTACTCCTTGTTGGCAGCTTTTTAAAAATTACTTCTTCTAGTTTATTGACTGATACTAGATAGCTTAGAATTTTATATCTTCTTGATTCTGCTTTGATAATTCATAGGTATCTAGGAATCAACCCATTTCTCTGAATTTTCCATCTTTTTAAAGACCGGTCTTACAAAGTAGGTACTAATGATCTTCTTGATTTTGGCAGGATCTGCTGTGATTTTGTCATTTCATTCCTAATTGCATGAATTTGATCTTTCCTTTCCTTGTTTTGATGAAGTTGACTAAGGATTTGTCTATTTTACTTTATTTTATTTTATTTTATTTATTTATTTTATTTTATTTATTTTTTTTTTTTTTGCAGTACTGGGGTTTGAACTCACAACCTCGCGCCTGCCAGGGCAGGTGCTTAAGCCACTGAGCCAAACTCCCAGCCCTGGTTTTTTGAGGCAGGGTCGCACTGTGTAGCTCAGGCCGGCATTGCGCTCGAGTTGTAGCCCAGGCAGGCCTCGAACTCACAAGGCTCCTCCTACCTCAGCCTCCCGAGTGCTGGGATTAAAGGCGTGCGCCACCACGCCCGGCGATTTGTCTATTTTATTTAATCTTTCAAGGAACTATCTGTTTGATTCATTAATTCTTTATATTGTTTTCTTAGTCTCAATAGCATTAATTTCTGCTCTTATCTCTGTAATTTCCTGTCTTGTGTTGTGTTTGGGTTTAGCTCGTTCTTCTTCTAGAAACTTGTTTCAACATTTGGCTTTTTTTTTTTGGAGATAGGGTCTCCATATGTAGTTCAGGCTGGTTCAGCACTCACCTTGTAGCTCAGGCTGGTCTCAAACTCATGGCAATCCTCCTGCCTTAGCCTCCCAAGTGCTGGGATCACAGGCATGTGCCACCACACCCCACACATTTTTCCGATGCAGGAATTCACTGATATAAATTTCTCTCTTAGGACTGCTTTCAGTGCATCCCATAAGTTCTGCTATGTAATACTGGCATTATTGTTCAATTGTAGAACCTAATTTCTTTAACTTCATCTGTGACCCATTGATTGTTCAAGAGGGTGTTATTTAATATCCATATGTTACGGTGGGGATTTAGCTCAGCAGCACAAGTGCCTGCTTGGCAAGCTTAAGGTCATGAGCTCAATCCTCGGTACCAAAAAATTAAATTAAATTAAATTAAATTTAAAAAATAAAAATAATATCCATATTTTCATGTAGTTACTGTAGATTCTTTGCCATTTATTTCCAATTTTACTGCACTATGATCTGATAATGTGCATGGGATAATATCAGTTCTTTTTCATTTACTTAAGTATGTTCTATGAACTGATATGTGATCTATTTTGGAGAATTTCTATGTGATGCTGAAAAGAATGTGTATTCTGTTGTTATTGGGTGGAATACTCTGTAGATAACTACTAAGTCCATTTGTTCAAAGATTTGGTTTACCTTTTGTTTTGGTTACTTTTCTCTCGTTGCTAAGACAAAATGCCTGATGCCCAAAATTAGGGGAAAAAAGCTTTATTTAGTTTTTGGAGATTTCAGTCCATACTCAGCTGGCTCTAAGGCAGGGTGGTGTGGCTCAGGGGCAACTGTTGATGGTGGCTGCAAAAGACAAGAGCAAACAAGGTAAAAAGGGCAAAAAGCCAGGTGTGGTGGCGCACGCCTTTAATCCCAGCACTCAGGAGGCTGAGGTAGGCGGAGCGTTGTGAGTTCGAGGCCCGCTTGGGTTACAATGCGAGCGCAAGGCTGACCTGAGCTACATAGTGCGACCCTGCCTTACAAAACTAGGGCCAGGAGTTTGGCTCAGTGGTGTAAGTGCCTGTCTGGCAGGTGAGAGATTGTGAGTTCGATTCCCAGTGCCCCCCCCCCCAAAAAAAAAAGGGCAAAAAAGGGGGAAAGCATGCCTCCTTCCCTCCCCTATATTGTATACCAGGTCCCCACCCCTGGGTGGGTGCAGCACTCACATCGCCAGTCCCAGCTCTAGAAATAAACCAATCACAAATGGTAGCTGGGGATTTAGCTCAGTGGCATAAGTGCCTGCCTGGCAGGTGTGAGGTTGTGAATTCAATCCCTGGTCCAAAAAACAAAAACAAAAACAAAAAAACCTGACAATCACAAATAGTAGATTCAGCTACCTCTATGACTACATGAGGCTTTGCGGGGAACAGATACAAACCATAACATCTTTGATATATCTTTGATTTTTTTGTCTGGTTGATCTATTTGTGACAGTGGGGTGTTGAGGTCCCTCATAACAATTGTAATAGTGCTTATCAGATTTTTCCTGTGCATGAGTGTTTGTTTCATATAGTTAGGTACACCAGTATTTGGTGTATATATATTTATGATTGTTATCTCTTCCTCTTTGATTGTTTCCTTGTCAAGTAGGTAGTGACATGGCTGGGTATAGTGGTGCATACCTGTAATCCCAGCACTTGGAAGGCTGAAGCAGGAGGACCATTGCAAGTTCAAGGCCAGCCTGGGCTACAAAGTGAGCTCAAGGCCAGCCTGAACTGCATAGGGGGAGACCCTCTTTCAAAAAGTAAAAAAAAAAAAAAGTACGTAGTGACCATCTTTGTTTCTTCTGATTAGTCTTGGCTTGAAATCCACTTTATCTACAAATAGAACAGCTACTCTTGCTTTTTTCTGGGTTCCTGTTGCAAGGAGTATTGTTTTCCATCCTTCTGACTTTCAGTCTATGCATATCTTTTTTATTTAAATGTGTTTCTGTCATGCAGCATATTGTTGGATCTTGTTTTGTTTTGTTTTTGCTTTTGATACCAGGAATTGAACTCATGACCTGGTGCTTGCCAGGCAGGCACTGTGCCACTGAGCTATATCCCTGGCTCTGGATCTTGTTTCCTTATCAATTCTGCCAATCTGTTTCTTTTGATTGGTTAATTGAGACCATTCACATTGATGGTTATAATTGATAGGTATTGACTTATCCTTGTCATTGTATTATTTTCTTGTTGTTGGTTCCCTTTCTTTCCCTTATATTTGATTGCTTGCCTTGTCTGGTTGATTCTTTCTATCGGAATTCTTTGAATTGTTGTCTTCATTGTCTCTAAAATGTCCTTCAGAACTTTTTGGAGAACTGGTTTAGCGGTCATGAATTTCTTCAGGTGTTATCATAAAAGTATATTATTTCCCATCAGCTTTTTTTTTTTTTTTTGTGGCACCGGGTATTGGACTCACAACCTTGTGCCTGTCAGACAGGCACATAAGCCGCTGAGCCAAACTCCCAGTCCTGGTTTTTTTTGAGGTAGGGTTGCACTGTGTAGCTCAGGCCAGCACTGCGCTCGTGTTGTAGCCCAAGCCGGCCTCAAACTCACAATGCTCCTCCTACCTCAGCCTCCGGAGTGCTGAGATTAAAGGCGTTCGCCACCAGTTCGGCTTTCCCATCAGCTTTGAAAGATAATTGCTGCAGGTTGTTTTCTTTTAGGACTTGAAGTACTTCATACTCTCCTGGACTTAAGAGTTTGTGTTGGGAAATCTGCTATGATTCTGATGGGTTTTCTTAAAGGATGTGTTTCCTAGGTGACATGTTTCTTTTTCTCTAAAATTTTTAATATTCTGTTCATGTGTTGAATTTCTGGAATCTGAAGTATTATGTACCTTGGTGTAGTTGTTTTGTTTTGTTTTGTTTTGTTTTGTTTCCTGATCTTGGCTATTTGGAGTTCTATATGCCTCACTTATTTGTGTGTCAAATTCTTTTTTCATGCTTGAAGGAAGTTTTATATTACTTCTGTGAATAAGATTTTTATGTTCCATGATCCCTTGTTTTTTGTTTTTTGTTTTTTTGAGGCCAGGTCTTGCTATGTAGTTCAGACTGGCCTGAACTCACTACTGTAGCCCAGGTTGGCCTCAAATTTGTGGCTCTCCTCCTACCTCAGCTTCACAAATGCTGGGATTACAGGCATGTACCACCATGCCCAGCTAAGTCCCTTGCAATTTTTAAGAAGTCTTTCATTTGATGATTACTAAACATAACCCTAGCTTCTAGATTTGATATTGTATCTTCGTATTGGTTGAATCTGCTGCATATACCTTCAAGAGAATTTTTAATCTTCTGGATATCTGTTTGAATCTGTTTTATGTAATCCAGTTCTTTCCTATGTTGGACATTCATAGTTTCCATGTCTTTCCTATGCTCTATTTTTTTAAAAAATCTGTATCTACTCTAGACTTATTAACCATTTCTTTCATTATGGTCATTGTCTCTTTAATTATCTGTGATTATTTGTATTTTGTTTTTTGTTTTCATTTTTGTTTTTGTTTTTGGTAACGGGGATCAAACTCACAACCTTGTACCTGTCAGGCAGGCACTTATACCACTGAGCTAAATCCCTGGCCCTATTTTTTGAGACAGGGTCTCACTATGCAGTTCAGGCTGGCCTTGAACTCCCTTTGTAGCTGGTCTCGAACTCACAACGCTCCTCCTACCTCAGCCTCCTGAGTGCTGGGATTAAAGGCATGCGCCACCATGCCTGGCTTGTGTTTTGGTTTTGTCGAGAGACTTATCCATCTATTTTGTTATATCCACTACTACCATTTCAGAAATTTCAGTTGGGTGGCTTTTGATTTTTTCCACTTCAGTGCGCCCTGGATGTGCCTTCAGTGAGTTCGGGGTATTGGCTTGCATCTTGCTTCCATGTTTTCTCATTTTCTATATTTTTCTGTTAATTTATTTTCTATGTTGAGGCTTGTAAATTGCTTATGATAAGTATCTTTATTACTACTATGAAGACCTCTTAAGGAAATGACTACTTATCAAAGATGTCTTCTGGGAATAGCTGACTTTTGGCCTGTAAGTCTGTCCCAGGATCCTGCCTCTTCTGTCTACTAGGGATGACAGGTTGAAGCCTATTTGCCTTAGCACCCAGTTTTTTTGGTACTGGGTTCTAATATTACTTATGATCCCCAGATAATTTAGGTATTGGCATACAAGGACGATTAATTGATCACAACTATGTCACCTTGGTTAAAGAATACTATCAGTAATAGTAATAGCATCAAACACAAACTGGAAAATGAGAAACTGTGATAACTAATAATTTACCTCCTTTAACTCTAGGTATGAGATTTATAGTTATATAGCAAAATCTAACACAAATCAGAAAATTATACACAGTAAATATCCACTCAACACAGCAATTTTACCCTAAGGGGAGAAAATTCACAAGGAGGAAAACTAGAGAAATGAAAGAAGAAAGAGATAAGAAACAAGGTGAAGGACTAAGGAAAATTACCAAAGCCTCAGGAAATGGTAAAGAAGACAGGAGGAAACTGGGCACGGGGCTGCACACATGTAATCCCAGCAGTTGGGAGGCTGTGGCAGGAGGATAATTGCAAATTCAAGACCAGCCTGGGCTACAAAGTGAGCTCAAAACGAGCCTGAACTGCATAGTGAGACCCTGTCTCGGGGAAAAAAAAAAAAAAAAAAAGACAAGAGGGAGTGAAAGAATAAAAAAAGAAAAATGAGAACAAAACAAACAAAAAAACTAAAAACAGTGTTCACACTCACACACACACAAGTGATAAAAAGAAGAAGAAGAAAAAGAAGAAGAAGAAGAAGAAGAAGAAGAAGAAGAAGAAGAAGAAGAAGAAGAAGAAGAAGAAGGGCATGATGGATGCCACCACCAGTTGTCACCTTAATTCTGGCACCCATTGCTGGTCCCTGTCTCGGTGGAACCTGCTTCCCCGTTCTGCCACCTCACTGCTCTGTTCTTGTCATCGCCTTCTTTCCCCAATGGACCAGTGGAAGTAGCATTCCCTGACCCTAGGCTGGCAGAAGCCTGGCAACCCAGCATGTGTCCATGGGCTACTCTCCAAAAGACAGTATCCTGCTTTGTCTGATGTAATGAGTAAACAGTTGGCTAAAGAAATGCAGTTAGAAGAAGTTGCTGCTTTTCCTGAAGTTGCTGTTGTTTAAGGACCATTTGTTTCTGGGGAAAATGCTGATACTTTCAGTGACCTGATGGTGGCTCAGATGCTACAGCTGAGGCGTGAAGAAGAAAAAAAAATTCAGTGGCAACAGCAAAGTTTCCATTTCCTTTGAAAAAGTGCATCAGTTTGAAGATAGAAACAGCTCTGAAGACAAAGCTGACTGGCAGGATACCCTGCACGATCCCTACAGAACAGCAAAACCAGTTCCCACTGCCAAAATGGGTTTTATTGGAAAAGAAAAAGACATCACCACCAAACACAATGAGATAGTGTGCGGGAGAAAGAATACAGCAAGAATGGAAAATTCTGCACCTGGCTTTCAGGAACAAGATGGAATTGGAATAGATTTAAAACTATTGAACCAGCTGGGTGTGGTGGCGCATGCCTTTAATCCCAGCACTCAGGAGGCTGAGGTAGGAGGAGCGTTGTGAGTTTGAGGCCAGCTTGGGCTACAACGTGAGCGCAAGGCCGGCCTGAGCTACATAGTGGGACCCTGTCTCAAAAAACTAGGACCGGGAGTTTGGCTCAGTGGCTTAAGCGCCTGCCCTGGCAGGTGCGAGGTTGTGAGTTCAATCCCTGGTGCCGGGGCAAAAAAAAAATCGAACCATGTTTTCAACGCTTTCAAACAATACGCCCACTTCAAAGAATACCAGAGCGCCCACCTGCACAAAAAAAGGAGCACTCCACTGCAGAAAAAGCAATTAACCCTGAGATACACCTGGTCATGTACAAAATGGTCAACTTTATGATGCCGGAAATGACCACTGGTTGCATTAGCACAAAGAATCAGTTGCCTTTCCTGCATATGGAGAGAAGTAAATGAGCCAATGGTAATACCACTGCCATGTGCACAACAGCACAGTCCCTTGTTCCCAGGATTGGTGAATTTGTACAAAATCAAAGTTTATGCTGCATTTGAGTAGAGTAATTTAAAAGATGTTATAAAAAGTCTAAACAGGAAGTTATTTATTTTTCCTTAATTTTTTAACTTGTTTCCTTTTCTAGATAAGACATTCACATATGATCATATATTGAATTATACTTCTAAAAATAAGAAAGTAAAAATGAATGTTGGGAGCTGCATGTGGTGGCAAATACCTATTGTCTAGCCCTCGGACACTGAAGCAGGAGGAGCACAAGTTAAGCCCATCCTGGACAACTTAGGGAGTTAGCAAGACTGTGTCTCAAAATAATAAAATAAAGGGTCTGGGGGTGTAACTCAGTGCAAGAGCCTTGGATTTGGGGCTGGGGATTTAGCTCACTGGCATGAGCACCTGCCTGGCAAGCACGAGGTCATAAGTTCAATCCCCAGTACCAAAAAATAAAATAAAATTAAATTAAATTAAATTTTAAAAAAAAGAGCCCTGGATTCAATCCTCAGTAATGGGGGAAAAAAACACTTAGGTTCAGAGGGCCAGGAGTTTGGCTCAGTGGCTTAAGCACCTGCTTGGCAGGCACAAAGTTTTGAGTTTGATCCCCAGTATCGACAAAAACAAGCAAACAAACAAACAAAAAACTCTGAGGTTCAGGGTTGTACCTCAGTGATAATGTGTGAGTGGACACAAGGCCCTGGGTTTGACTCCAGCACTAAAAAAGAAAAAAAAAATTTAAAAGTTTAACATTGGAGCATCTGGAGGCTGAGGCAGGATTGCTGTGAGTTAGAGGCCAGCCTGAGCTACATAACCAAATTCAAGGCCAGCCTGCACTACATCATGAGAACCTGCCTCAGTTTAAAAAAAAAAAAAAATCGTACCTTACCTCATAGAATTTTTGTGAGAAAAATGAGATCATATTTGATAATACCTGGTTTATAATACTAACCTTAGTAAACATTTATTTCAACTTTAAAAAAAAGAAATTGAACACAAACTTAAAAAGTCCAAAAACAAGCCGGGTGTGGTGGTGCATGCCTTTAATCCCAGCACTCAGGAGGCTGAGGTAGGAGGAGCGCTGTGAGTTCCAGGCCAGCTTAGGCTACAACATGAGCACAAGGCCAGCCTGAGCTACACAGTGCAACCCTGCCTCAAAAAACTAGGGCTGGGAGTTTGGCTTAGTGTCTTAAGCACCTGTCTGGCAGGTGTGAGGCTGTGAGTTCGATCCCCAGTGCCGCAAAAAAAAAAAAAAGTTCAGAAACAAAGAAAAAAATTTCTCTGTGATTTCAAGCCTGTGGTTATTTTTGGGGGGTCTACAGTTTGTAGCAGTGTCCAATTCAAGGCATGATTCTGCTCTCACTGGTAGACAAGGGAGGCAGTTAGACCCAAGATCCATATTGGCCCAGCAACCCAGCAGTAGGATTAGGGCAAGGTGCTGGTTCTGGGACTTTCAATTACATGGAAATTCAGCTCAAACCTGGTCTCTTCTCTTTGTGGTAGGGCATGAGTCATTTAGCTTATGATACTCTTGATGTCTCTTGCTGGCCTGACCATGGCTCCCAGACCATGGACGTCTCCTGTGGTCATTTCTCACTCAGTCAGTGTGGAAGTTTAACACTGGGAGCCTTGAGATGAAACCAGCCCACAGCCTCTGTGAGTCCCAGTCCAGTCGGCCTCTAAAATGGCATCTGACCAGGCACTATCTCTAGGGGACATGGCAGTTGCTTGGACTGGAGTCACTCACCAGGTGTTGTCACGCACAGTAGCCACTGTTCCATTCTGCTGATGTGTTTCTCCCAGAAGGCCTCTGGAGTCTCCCGTTTTCACTGTGTCTCTGTAGATTCAATCTTGCTTTCTCTTACCACAAGCCAGGAGCTGGGGAGAAAGTGCCTATTGCCTCTTCCTTTTTCTGCATTGTGGTCTGTCTCTTCAGTTCTCTGTACCCTCCAATTTTCCCTTCAGATCCTGGGCCTCAGGGATCCACCTCTCCCTTTTCCTTTTCCGAGTTGTTATTTTCCAGAGTCTGAATTCTTGGAGAGGCTGATTTATTGCTGCTTACTGCTCTGCCATCTTTCTGGAAGTCCCCTCCATTTTATAAATATTTCTGTAACAAATATATTTGTACATTTTGCTATCACTATTTCAGGTCATTCATTCCCTTATAACTTTCCATGTATTCTTTTTGTTGTTGTTGTTGTTTTGTTTTGTTTTGTTTTGGAGACAGTCTCTCTACATAGTACAGGCTGACCTTGAACTCAAGGTAATCCTCCTGCTTTAGCCTCCCAAGTGCTGGGATTACAGGTGTATACCACCATACCCGGCTATTTCCATGTATTCTATTCTCATAATAGCTTTTATTTCCACCCTTCTGAAGGTGTGTGAGACCCCATTAAACTCCACATTCCTTAAGGACTGTTCCCGTTTTGCAATCCCACACAGCCCAGGGACAAGCTTGCAGTCCAAGTGTCCTTCTGAAAGTTCCCAGGGGCCCTGAACTGGGCCATATGCTTCTTCTCTTACCCCAAATCACTGTGTCCTGAACTGCATCACTGAAATATATATGCCTGGAAATCTGTTCATATCCCTAAAGACTACAAGGCCTGACAGAAAGGACAAGGTTGATCTTTACATACCTCTAGCCCTTGGTCTGTAGGGCATCCTCAGTATATGTTTACTTAATGTTTGAGCCTTGATGGACAGGAAGCTTAAGGTCCTAGGCCAGACTAGAAATTCTGAGTCTGTGCAACCAGTGCGGACTCCTGGAAGGGAAGAGAGTGAGAATGGGCCCCTCG
>RJWM01000474.1:182631-197317 GCA_004363535.1 Dasyprocta punctata | reverse complement strand
AGGAGTGGCATGTGTGAAATGTTGAGGACTCAGGTAGTCTACAGAAGCCAAGTCACCCATTTTTCTCTTCAGGTAAAGGCCTGGGCCGGAAGGAGAATGGCATCACCCAGGCCCTCAAGGTGACACTGAAGCAAGACACTCATGGGGTAAGCCTGGGCAGGCTGGTCAGCATGGGCAGGAAAGGGGATCCTGGAGAGCACATGGGGCAGGTACTCAGCTCGTACTTACTCTCCTGGCAGGTGGGACACGATCCTTCCAAGGAGTTTACAAACCACTGGTGGAATGAGCTCTTCAACAAGACTGCAGCTAATTTGGTGGTGGAAACTGGGCAGGTACAAGCTGCTAGGCAGCCATGTGAGACCTGACAGCCTGGGACACAGGGCAGGGGAGACACGGTATGTCACTCACTGATACTCTCCTACAGGATGGAGTACGGATCAGGCGCCTCTCTAAGGACACCACCCAGCGTAATCATCCCAAGCCCAACTTGCTGTATCAGAAGTTTGTGAAGGTATTACAGGCTGGGATGAGAGTCCCTCCCGCATCTCCCTTGGGTTTTGAGCAATTGCTGTGTGTGCCCAGCTGACTCTCAGGACTGTCCCAGAATAGTGAGATCCTGTGCCCAATCTTGTGCTTAAGAATGGCCAGGCCCTCAGCAACAACTGAGATCTTTGAATTCTATGGATTCCTGCTATCTGCTGGCAAGGGAAGTGGGGAAGATAAAGAGTAGGTTGGGTGGTGGTATGGGTGTCCAGGTCAAAAGATGAGACCTGAGGGATTACCTAATCCATTGTTATTTCATATATGTGGCCAAAAGGGTGGGAACTGGCTTGTTGAAGAGGTCATAATTGGTTGGTAAAGGACTGGAACCCAGGTCTTGGGGTTTTACTCTTACCAAACTGACAGAAGAAAAGTTAACATTTAATGATCGTATGCTGAGGGCTTTACATGTTACACAGCAAATCTCTATACCTCTGTTGCCTTATACTACTCTATGACATCATCACCCCTTTATTTTTTTAGTTTTTTTTTTTTTTTTTGCGGCACCGGGGATTGAACTCACAACCTCGTGCCTGCCTGACAGGCGCGTAAGCCACTGAGCCAAACTCCCGGCCCTGGTTTTTTGAGGCAGGGTCGCACTGTGTAGCCCAGGCCGGCCTTGCGCTCGTGTTGTAGCCCAAGCCAGCCTCAAACTCACAACGCTCCACCTACCTCAGCCTCCCGAGTGCTGGGATTAAAGGCGTGCGCCACCACGCCTGGCTTTTTTAGTCTTTTTGAGACAGGGTTTCACTGTGCAGTTCAGGCTGGCCTAGAACTCACTGTGTAGCCCACGCTGGCCTCAAACTTGCAGCAATCCTCTTGCCTCAGCTTCCTGAGTACTGGGATTACAGGTGTGTGCCACCACACTCAGCTTGAGATAAGGTCTCACTATGTAGTGCAGACTGGCTTTGAACTCACAGCAGTCTTCTTGCCTCAGCCTCCTGACTGCTGGGATTATAGGGGTCTACCACCACACCTGGCCATGACCCTTTAATGGTTTTCTCACCACTAGTTTCTTATGGCACCCCAATCCATTTATCCTTCACACATCCAGAGTGCAAGTTGGAGGCCAGCCTGAGCAACACAGGGAGTTCAAGGTCAGCCTGAACTACATAGCCAAAAAAAGAATCATCCAGAGTGGGGTTTTTTTGATTGGTACTGGGAAGCAGTGTTGGGGAATACACCAGGGCCTCATGCATGCAAGACAAATGCTCTACCACCAAGTTACATCCCCACCCTGAATGTTCTAAAACACTGAATCAACCTTGTCACTGGCTGCTCGCTGACTATGGCAGCAGTCCAGACTTACCAGACTGGCTTACATGATCCTTCCTGTTTTGTCCCTGCCTTCTCTAGCCTCCTCTCTTGCCAGTTCTCCCTAGGACCACTACACTTCAGCCAAACAGAATCTTTTCTTTTGAGACGCTGTTCTCCCACCTTCAGGTTTCTATACATGCTACTCCCTTGGCCAGGGACATTCCTTTCTCTTTGCCCCTTTACCTCATTTGTCTTCCAAGATAAGAAACTCATCAGTTCCTCCCAGAAATCGTTGCATGAACCCTGCAGTCTTGAGGGGCCTGCATCTGTACCACAGGCAACACTTCCTTCCTAACTCTTAGCATCCTTCTGGATTCCCTTCTCACCATGTAGTTCCATCTGGGCTGGAACCACCTTGCGCTCACTCTGCTCTGTATCCCTAACTCCTTGGCTATAGCAGTCTCAGTTAATCTAGTTAAACAAAGGTACTGTGAATAGATGTTGGGTGGGGGGGGTACAGTGCCACTTTATTGTCAGTTATAGCACCACTGGGAGGACCTGGTGACCCAAATCACTTCCCCGCTTATGCCCATGAGCCAGCTGTGAGCCGGAGGCAAAACTGCTCCAACTCCCAGCTACTACAGCTCACCTACCTGCTACTCAAGATGAAGCATGCAGGCCACAGCCCTCTCTGGCTCTGCAACAGTGTTGGGGGCTGGTAGATTCATGCCTAGGGCTATAAATTCCTCCGTGGGCTTCCACAAAGGAAGAGGGATGTGATTGTGTTGAGTGGGTCTTGTCCACCCCCATGGTTCCCCTCTCATCCCCCGCTGTAGACAGCCACACTGACTTCAGGTGAAGAAAAGCCGGACAGAGACTTGGAGAGCTGCATTGATGACAACAAGCAGGGGCCCACACCGCCAAAGATGTGAGCTTTCTCTTAAACTGGGCCATGTGGGAGATGTCCTTGATCATAAGTGACACATCAAGTCCGATGTTTGACTGGGCTTCTAGGGGAGGCGGGTAATAATTAAATTAGGTTCTACTAATCTTTGTATCTGTAGCAACTTGAAAAGTGCCAGGTCTTGAACAAAAACTCAGTATTGAAGAAACATTCTGGAGGGGAGGAGAGGTTGAGCCCTTCCACCAGATCTGGGTGTAACTCTTCATCTGCCCCCACAGTCTGACTGACGAGATGCTGCTCCAGGCCTGTGAGGGGCGAACAGCACACAAGTAAGTCATGGTCACCTCCTTGAGGTCCTTTGTTTTCTGCCCAACTTTGAGGATGGCCTTTGCCACCTTTAGATTCTTTTTCCTCCAGGGAAGTAATTTCTACTGTCTGCCCACCTACTGTCTAAAGACAGGCAATTCTCTGCTTCCCAGCTTCCCACCTCGACCTTCCCCTTCCCCTGCAGGTCTAAGGTAAGGCCCATCTCCCGATACCTTCACTGAATGGGACCTTATCTGTTTCAGGGCTGCCCGTCTTGGAATCACAATGAAGGCCAAGCTTGCTCGGCTAGAGGCCCAGGAGCAGGCCTTCCTGGCTCATCTCAAAGGCCAGGACCCAAGGCCCTCTCCACCACAGACTGAGAGCAAGCCCCCCAAAAAAAAGAAAAAGAAAAGGAAGCAAAAAGAGGAGGCTAGAATAATGGAAAAGAATCAGGAGCACCTACATGATAAGCACCTAGAACACACTAACCACAGCATCAGGAAAAGCAAGAAAAGAGGACATAAAGAAGAAAGTGTTATAGATGAGAGAGAGGGAACCTTAGGGAGGACGGAGGAACAAGCTACAGGGCTTGGGGAACCAAAGAGCACAGCACAATCCAATCAGCCTCACAAGAGGAAGAAGAGGAAACATCACAAAAAGGAGGAGGAGGAGACAGGAGTCTTGGGTAAAGGGGGAAGAGGGAAGGAGGCTGTGGGGCACATCTGGGAAAAGGTGGTAGAGAGCACAGCATGCAGTGAACCCTGCAGCAGAAACAAAAAGAGACAACAGCACGAGGAGGACTTGAAAGAAGAGGATGAAAAGGAGGAGACAGCTTTAGATAGTGAGACCAGGAGGGCAAAAAGCAGAACACACAGTGATAAGAGAAGCAAGAAGAAAAGACAGCACTGTCAGGAGGAAGAGGTCTTGGGTGTATGTGATGAAGCTGAGGATGGTGGGACTAGAGGAATACAGAGCAGAGATAAGAAAAGGAGGCAGCAGCACTCAGAGGGGGAAAGAACTAGAGTCAGCACTAATCAGAGAGCCAAAAAGAAGAAACAAAAGAGAGACTGAATGTCTGGTCTAGGTGGGACTCAACTGATTCCTTCCCAGGTATAGTCTTGAGATCTGTGTTCCTCCCAAGGAGAAAACAGCTCTCTGCTGCAAGGAACACTTTGCAAAACCTTAGTTGAGGGCACGGACATAGTGCCTTCTGCAGCTTCTAACCCAGAGACCACAATTTCAAGCATTTCCAGGAACCAGGCAGCTAAGGGACAAGAACTGCTGAGACCATGGCAAAAGGAATGTAGATAGGGACATCTTCATTTGAGGGTGCACCTCTGCTAAAAGAGGTTGAAAATGTACTTACAGAAATGTCTTGGTTTTTAAATATTGTGATACTAAGAAAAACAAAATTTAGATCTATAGGCTAGATTCACCTCACATGTTCCCCATTTCTGACATTATTTATAAATAAATAGCATTAGCCTGAGTTCCTGGCCTACAGGTGACTTCCAACATGCATCTCCACTCCCAGCCTGGGAAAGTTCTGAGTACAGATGATATTTTTCCTTGGGGCCTTTTAAGAAATTCCTTCTGTTAATCTGAAGTCTTGTTATGCTTAATATAAATGGAAGTAGCTTAGAGTTGTTATCTACCTCCCCATCTGTGTTCCAAAGAGGTAAGAATCAGTCGTGTAAAGGACAGCACGCCTCATGGTATCTATCTAACAGTTATTTTTCATTGCATTTAGTGCCACAGTGATCTCTTGCCTGTTCTATTAGAGAGTACCACATCTCCAGTATTATGCTCTAGCTCCTACACCTTTTTTTTTTTTTTTTTTTTTGAGACAGGGTTTCATTATGCAGTTCAGACTAGCCTTGAACTCATTTTGTAGCCCACGCTGGCATTGAACTCACAGTGATCCTCTTGCCTTAGCCTCCTGAGTGCTGGGATTACAGATGTGCACCACCATACCTGGCCCACTTGCTAATCTTTGTGGCCAGAAAAGTTCCCAGGCCTCCACAGTTCTGGAAGAGAGGAACCAAGTCTAATGGGAAGCATGCTCACTTGCCTTCCTCACTGCAGACGATAGACACACTCGGTGTCAGGATAGGGTGGCAGGTTCAGGTGGTACTTCTTTTCCAGGGCAGGTGGTACAAAACGACCCCCCAAGTAATGGTAGCGACCAGTAAACTGGGTTGCAGACTTTTTGGGTGCTGTCAGGGAGATGAGCATGTCTGGCTGGATCCCTCCAGAGTTTCCTTTCTCCACATCCCATCCTGAAAAGAGAGTAGTATTCAAGAGGCATGGAAAAGGTTGCAGGTCTAGACCCATTCCACACGTTGCTTCATGCTAGTCCTAAAGAACCCCAAGTCTGATCATGAGGAGCTCATCCTGGGAGCAACATGCACCTTTGGGTTTCAGTGTCTTCATGGGACCAACATGGAAAGGGGGCTCCTGAACTTTGTTCCCCAACCCTAATACAGGACCTGGAAAGCTGTGTTCTGTCCACTTAGACTCAAAAGTATTTGAGACCTGATCTGAGCTGTGTCTAAGAATTAGGACATCTAGGCACCAGCCTTGAGACAGCGTATGGCTTCAGTCCTCCCCAACCTTCAGATCCCAGCACCTGAGGGAATGTCGATGCTGGCAATGGGCACAGTGAGTTCATTCAGGACACTGAGGATGCTGCGGAATGGCTCACGAACATCGCCTTTGAAGCTGAAGCCAAAGATGGCATCTACCACCAGCTCATACAGCTCATCAATCATCATGGGCTGCAGTGAGGAAGAAAAGGATGTCAGCACTGCAGCTGCACAGAGAGCCTTATTGGGGAGAGCTGGCCTCTGACCCATAGCCCTCAGAGCACAGTACACTTGTACCTCATTTAGAGGGTCTCCTAAGGTCTAGAGTAAGTGAGCTGGTCACTGAATCAGGCCAAGCCAAGTCTACACATTGTTTTGGCAGTACTGTACTAGGGTCGGTCGGAACTCAGAACAGCTCTGCCACTTAAGTACAGCCTTAGTTTCCCAATCTTTATATTTTGAGACAAGATCTAAAATTGCCCAGGCTGGGCTCAAAATTATGATCCTACTATCTCAGCTTTCTTAGTAGCTGGGATTACAGGTGTATACCAAGCCTAGCCAGACATTTTCTATTCTGAGTGCCTGCTTGCCAGTGGGAAGGCTGCAGTGTGAGGACTGGATTTTGGTTTTAGCTGTGTGACACAGGGCAAACCACTTCTCTTCACTCATCTGTAAAATGTGGTAAGAAAGTTAAAAATCTCAAATTGCCCACCCCTGAATCCATGCATCTGCAGAATGGGTTTAGAATGAGGCAGTTTCTCCAGCCCTGGGAGACAGGTCACAAGCAGTCTGTACACTACGGAAGATCAGACTATAGCGGGGAAGGATGGACAGGCAAAGGAAGCTTGAGAGGTGGTGGTGTTGGAGATTCATGAAGCATAACTTAGGGAAGAGAAGGCTCTTCTACCATTTCTTTCAGGCACATTTTATGCTGGGCTCTGGGTAAGTGAACTCTACCTGGAAACAGGAAGAGCAGAGCACAGTCAGTGGCAATGGGAAGGGCTGAACTGAAGCCACTCACCTCTGAAGGCATTTCACCAAGGAAAGGGATGTCCATTTTCTGACACTGAGTCACCAGTGCAGTAAAGAGTGGTTTGTTAGGTCTTTTGGGGTAATAGATGGTTGGTTGGTAACCCTAGGAGACAAGGAAGTGGCAATTCAAACTTAAATCCTGTAGTCCCCGTGCCCTCTCCCAGAGCTTCCAGTCCCCATCGACTCACAAAGAGTTTGAGGTGTCGGGCACAGACCAGGCCATCTCCTCCGTTATTCCCCGGGCCACAGATGACCAGGACAGCAGGGGTACTCTTGGACATGGCCGTGGCGGGATACGCCTGAAGGCAGAGGCAGGGTTTCAGGCAGCCTGCCTCCAGCCACAGGGCCAGGCGCGGGGCTTGGAAAGCGCCACCCGCGCTCCTCCCAGAGGTCGCGAACTGCACCTGACCTTCGCGATGGCTGTGGCACAACTCAAGCCAGCCAGCTCCATGAGTTGGTCCACGCTGAACTGGTATTCGTTAAATAGCTCCTGGTCCACGGCCTGCGCCTCCTCCTGACTGTGGGAAGTCGCAGCCTGAGCCCCCGCCCGTCAGAGATCGTCCCGGTCCTGGTCCCACCCCTAGCTTCGCCTACCTCAGGTATTTCACCGCCGTGCCCGCCATGACTTCGGAGTTCCCAGGGCCGGCTGAGCTCAGCCGCTGCGCCCCCCACCAAGGGAATCCTGCACGGCACACGCCGGCCTGGCTTCGCACGCGCGGCAGCCGCGAGCCCGCGACCAGCAGCCCAAGCCCCAACAGCGCCCGCAGCCCTGACATCCACCTTGCACGGCGCGCGCGCAGCCTGCCCGCCCCCTGCGCATGCGCGCCGCTCGCCCAGTCTGGTTGCCGCTGGGTCGGTGCGCGCCTTCCGGAAGCGGTCTGGGGTCAGGCGGCGCGACCCGACGTCTCTGGTTCCGGGGCACTCAGCCGCGCGCGCTGCGGAGTTTCGAGCGCTCTTTTCCCAGGGGGTGGGCGGGGTCGCCCTCTGTCACAGCTGGATCCCACCCCTGCCAGAGATCGTGGACAGAGGTCCGCACTGCCGGATCAACTCAAGTGCTTTGCTCCCAACTGCGCTTTGGTAATCTTTGTTCACGGTTTTGTAGTCGTTTCGGGAACTGTATGAGGGACTGCGGATAGAGCTCAGAGGCAGAGGGCTTGCCTAGCTGTGTGAGGCCCCCGTTCGAT
The DNA here is from genome assembly GCA_004363535.1 of Dasyprocta punctata. Classification (NCBI taxonomy): domain Eukaryota; kingdom Metazoa; phylum Chordata; class Mammalia; order Rodentia; family Dasyproctidae; genus Dasyprocta; species Dasyprocta punctata. The sequence goes on along the minus strand of RJWM01000474.1, from coordinate 189,509 downwards.
GCCCAGCAAGAGAAATAAGGAAGCGTCTGGGCTCCTGTCCCATCTTTTTTTTTTTTTTTTTTTTTTTTTTGCGGCACCAGGGATTGAACTCACAATCCTCGCGCCTGTCAGACCAGCGCTTAAGTCACTGAGCCAAACTCCCGGCCCTGGTTTTTTGAGGCAGGGTCGCACTGTGTAGCTCAGGCCGGCCTTGCGCCCGCGTTGTACCCCAAGCCGGCCTCGAACTCACAACGCTCCGCCTACCTCAGCCTCCTGTGCTGGGATTAAAGGCGTGCGCCACCACGCCCGGCTTCCTGTCCCATCTTTTTCTGACCTAGGCCCTCCTGGTGTCAGTCTGTCACAGTACACAAGGAACAGGTGTGCACACTTACAGGGCCAGTCCTGGCACAACCCTCTGGAAGGCCGGGTACCACCTGCTGCCTACATTAGGCCAGCATTCCTATTCACACTAAGGAATGTAGGACCCTTGTCTCCAAGACATCAGTTTCCCCTACCTCGATTTTTACCAGATTGTCATGCTATACTTGTCTACTACAAACCCTGAATAGCCGGGCGTGGGGCCACATGCCTGTAATCCTAGCATTTGCCTGGCAGGCACTGCCCTTGGCCCTCCTACCACATAGTAAGTCCTCTACAAATATTTTAATAAATCCTCAAAACCTCCTTGTAAAGTAGTTCAGAGTGTAGTAGAAACCCAGGAAGGGCAGAGAACATGCCACCTCACACTAGGCCATTTTTGTGTAAAGATTATTTTGAGTTAAAGTCACTTGAAAAAAAGAAGGTACAGGAGGCCACTAACTGTCACGTCCAGTGCAACTTTTGAGACTCCAGAGGGAGGATAGTGGAGGATTTTTTAAAAAAGACAAGAGTCAAGATGCTTCTGAGGATATAGTTCAGTGGCACAGTGCCTGTCTAGCAAGCACAAGGTTGTAAGTTGGATTCCTGGTAGCAAAAAAAAAAAACAAAACAAAACTCAAGACGGCTGGGAGTTTGGCTCAGTGGCTTAAGCACCTGTCTAACAAGGCGCAATGTTGTGAGTTCAATCCCAGTGCCACAAAAAAAAAAAAAAAAAAAAAAAAGCCTCAAGATGCAAGAAAGCTGAGGTCAGGTCTCTCCTGATGGCAGAAAGGACTGCCCAACAGCTACAGTGCGTTTATTTATTCAATAAGCATAGGAGGATGTTGCAAAACATCATGCCTTGGTGGTTATACAGGGAAGAAGAGGGTAAGTGTCTATATTATCTCAGGGGGAGGCCAAGTGACTTTGTGTGTCAGCTCCCTGAGCTGTGTATACTTCTCATGGGGCCCTGCCAAATTCATGAGAAGTAGTGACCTTGTCCTGAGGTACAGACAGCTTCGCTTCCAACATGTAACCTCCCTTTTCTTTCTGAAAGCAAGAAATAAGCCAATTGTGATAGTACATGCCTGTAATCTCAACGTTCAGGAGGCTGAGGCAGGAGGATCACCACCAGTTCAAGGCCAGTCTGGTCTACATAGTGAAACACTGTCCGAAAAAAGAAAGAAACAAAGACAGACAGACAGAAAAAAAAAAAAAAAGAAAGAAAAGAAGCCAGGCACACGCCTTTAATCCCAGCACTCAGGAGGCTGAGGTAGGCGGAGTGTTGTGAGTTCAAGGCCGGCTTGGGCTACAACGCAAGCGCAAGGCCTGCCTGAGCTACATAGTGCGACCCTGCCTCAAAAAAAACTAGGGCCAGGAGTTTGGCTCAGTGGCTTAAGCACCTGTCTGGCAGGCGCGAGGTTGTGAGTTTGATCGCCGGTGCTGCAAAAAAAAGAAGAAAAGAAAGAAAAACAAAGGGAGAAAGGAAGGACTGACACATGAAAGACTTCCTCCCTATGCCAAAAGGAAAGGATCACCAAAGGTGGGTGGAAGTAGAGAAAAATCTGACGAACAGACTTCTCTCCTCATATCTTTTATTTGCTTTTCCATAACCATTTTTCTTTTTTTTCAACCTAGTATAAAAGCATCTAGGTTTTGCTCCTTCTTTGAGGTGTTCATTTCCTCATGAGGCCTCCTGTGTCGCACAAAACCTTTTAAAATCTGCATGCTTTTCCCCTGTTAATCTGTTTCATGTTAATTTAATTCTCAGACCCAGACAAAGACCCTTAAAGGGTAGAGGTTAACTTGCCTTTCCTATGCCTCCATATCTGACCTAATCAGAATTATTTTGTTTTACCTTAAAGTACATTCATTTACTCCTTGTCAGGGGGGAGCCAGGATCTTTTCTCTTACACAAACCTCACCAGTTATAAATCATCTGCAATTTTCAGTCTGCGTCTTTAAAGTGAATCAATAGTGACATGTTTGGAGCAATGTGAGTGTGTAATCCAACTAGAACCACGATTTTCCTCCAGTTTGTAACCTTGCTTACATCTAATTCAATAGCAGCTTTTAAAAGTGACTCACTTTAATCAGGTATTTTAAGGATCCAGCTCAGTTTTTAGGAACAATGCTTGCTTTCACACTTAGTTCATCTACTTATTTTATATATATATATATGATATATATAATATATATACATACACACACCAGGAATCAAACTCATGACCTTGCACTTACCAGGCAGGCACCATACTGCTGAGCTATATCCCCAACCCCACTTATATAATATTTAACTAAATTCCACCTTACAATAATGTACACAATCAGCATGAGCACACATGAGACATCACAACAGCCTGCTAAGCAAGGCTTGGCCAGGAGAGAGAGGCACATGGCAGTACCAAAGGTACATGCTTCTGGGTTTGAAGCCTCTCCACCTACTTTATGTGTGACCTGGAATTGAAACCACCTAGCACCTTTGAACTTCTTTGTTTAACTATGAAAGGGGATAACAACAATGCCTCCAAAACTTGTAAGAAGGAAAGCCTTGTAAGTCCATAGTATGTGGGGCTTGCTCCAGGTGTTCAATAAATATTCTGTCTTTGTTATTTATCTTGGCATTCATCATCATTCTACAGGCTACAAGCCTCAGAAAGTGGAGTACACAGGTTGGTTAAGATGTCTTCTATAAACTGGTGGTACACTGCTGTAATTCTCTCACACTCTGGGAGGCCGAGGAGGAGGATGCAGGTTCAAGCCCATCCTGGGCAACTTACTGACTTAGGGAAGATGTCTTATTTAGTATTACATCTCCGCTTCCCACATGAATAAAGATAACGTGCTGGAGAAAGTGACTCCAGAGTTGCCAAGTCACCTAACTAAGAAGTCACAATTTTAGAACTGCCGAAGGCCTTAGCAATTGAGGTTTGGATCCAGAAAGAAAAAGGGAAATTCACCATCCTATTTCCTTTTGCCCACTGAGTTCCAAACTCCTGATGAGGAACAAAGAGACCCTCCTGGGCTGAGACAGCATCATTTGCTCCTCCCATATGGGAGCCTACTCACTGACCATGCTGTGTTCCCTGCGTCCATGCAGGATCAAAGGCCTGGGAAGGGGCTTTGACCCCAAGTCCTGCTCAGTGCATCCAAGTCATGCAATTGTGCAGAAGCCAGACTTGGTGACTCTCCTCAGAGGGCTCCGATTGAGGGCTTCTCTGGGCCACCTGGATGACCTGGGGAGGCAGGAAGGGGTTCACCGGCAGGGCACTGAGGAAGGAGCAGGAGGCTGAGTCCCTGGCTCCAGCCTCCTGTGCCCCCCTTGCCCTCATTTCCACAGTTGGACTCTAGGGCAAGAGAGAAGGCACTCTGGGCCCTCTCCCCCTGCAGGGCTCTGCTCTTCTCTGAGGGCTGCACTCAGGCCATGCAGGAGGCAGGCCAGGCCCGAGCCTCCAGATCTGAGCCAGGGCTGTTCAGACTGCTGAAGGGCAAAGATGAAGAGGCTCAGGGGCCTGCACCCAAGTACCAGATCACACATCCCTGACTTTAACACTGGTTGTGTCCTATTAAGACCATCCCAAGTGGCAGCCTCTTCTGCTTCCTTTGTCCTTCCCTCAGAGGCTTACCTGTTACCTTGGGGGCCACTGTGTACTAGGATGCAGGGGTATCCCACTCTGGGGGGCCCTGAACCTCCAAATGGAACATGGTCTGTGTGTCCTGGACCTGGAAGAAGAGGGTTGCATACATTCTTCACAGGTCACCCCACATGAAGGACCATCATGGTAAGAAAGAGAAAGCTCCAGGAGAGGAATAAGGTGATGAATGTCAGGGGATGCACTGGCATTGCACACAGAGGGGTCCTCCAATGCCTGTGCCATCACCAGGCAGGTGCTCAGTAAATATGAGTTGACCAGAAGGTCTGACTCACTGTGCCTGGGAGGATACCCACTGCAATGAAGACCTAAGTAAGTTCAAGTCAACTGAACAAGTAGCAGGGAACTTACTTTCTCCCAGTGCTGGCACCCAGCGGGGAGACACACATTTGCTTGATAGAGATAATGGGGTATGCCACTTATCATTGAGGGAGTCTAGTAAGCAGTGAGCTGGAGTAAGAAAAGCATCCAGCGAAACACTGGCAGGTAACAGACTCTCAACAAACCTTAGTGCTCTAAGATGCAAAGTTCTACAAGTTAGGATAGCAGTGGAAGCAGCGAGGAAGGGACAAATTTGGCAAGGGTTCCAGGGGAAACAGGCCACGGCATGGAAAGGAAGCAGGAATGTAGGGAGGGCTGTAGTGGGGATTGGCAACCTGGACAGTCAGGGTCAGGGTGGCTCGAGGGCAGACCTAAGCCAGGAGGCCCACTAAGGTGGGAAGAGAGTTCCACTAGTGGGGAGACAGGCACAGCTCCAACTGCCCACTTCCACTCACATTCCTGTCGCTGAGGCCCAGATGTCACAGGAACATTCACTGACCCCTCTTCTTTCTCTTGGTGGCCGTCCTCAAACTCTGCATCTTTCCATCCACTGAGAGATCTGCAGGGCAGGGAACCGGGCACAGCCCAGCATTGGGGCACCCTGGCCAGGTTTGCTCCTCCCTGGGCTACAGATAAGGTCGCACATACCCCCACCACCACCAAAGCCCAATACCACTCACCTGCACTGGGCATCTGCTGAGCCCCTTTGCATCCTGGTTGAGGTCTTTGCCACCTGGCAGGCCCTGTCTGGAGTCTTGGGTCTTCCCAGAGCCAGGGTCTAAGAATGCAGGGAGGTCAGGGAATCAATGTGAGAAAAAAGTTCCCCCAGATGTGCATGTGAGCATATGTTGCCTTCAGCTGCCTGCAGGGAGACATGATGACCCCAGAGAGACAGATGCTTGCCTGATAGAGATAATGGGGTATATCACTTATTGCTGAGAATTCCAGGGTGAAGCCCTTTGTTCTGAGAAGGATCCCACTGTACCTCTCAAGCTACAGCTCAGGGCTGTTGGCCTGTTCAGAACCTGACCACCACACCAACCTGCCCAGAGCCTCACCTGGCAAGAGTTGGTGGTCAACCTTGGGTGGGCCTGGGTCTGCTGACACACAATCTAATCCCCTATCTGTGCCAGGCTTTGGAGGGGGGTAGGATCTCACTAAATTACTAAACTGTCCAGGCTAGGCTTGCATTTGCAATTTTTCTGCCTCAGCTTTCCAAAGTGCTGATATTATAGCCCGGTGCCACCATTCCCAGTTCAAGCTATTTTTTTTCCATGTGCTCAATATATACTAATTTTTTTTCAGAGCTGGGGATGAACCCCAGGGTGTTGCACATACTAGGCAAGTGGTTTATCACTGAGATGCATCCCTGGACCCAAGATAACTTAATTTTGCTTGCAGATTATAAATATGATGTCCTAGTCTTTTTTTTATGAGAGGTCACAGATTCTATTAACTACATATAACAAAGTGTATACTATAAAGTATTTCAATTCCTGGTATGGGAGGTTTCCTGAGAGCATCTCAAAATGCAAGAGAGGAAGCCACTGGAGAGACAAGACTCTGGGAAGAATGGCAAAGAGTGTGGGGGAAACAGACGCACTCTGACCTGGAGATGGGCAAGGACTTCTTTGGAGCACTATCCCCACCCTGTGGCCATTTCGAGAACTGCATCCAGAGACATACCCGGTTCCACCTCATCACACATTTGGCTTACTTAAGACCCTTGATTGCAAACTTTGGCCTTCACTGAATGGACTTCTTAGTACTCAGCCAAATCCCTGGGGTAGCCCTGTGTTGGAGATGTGCCACAGTCCCCACTGCCTCCCTGCCCCAGGCATGTAATATGCATAGGAAAGCCCAGGAGCAGTAAGGAGGCATCCCAGAGAACATAAGGTCTGCTTACTCCCGCCTCGTCTGGGCAAAACATCCCCCAACCCCATGGCTCCTGGTCTCAGGTGTCATCTCACCAAGAGGTGGCCCTGCACCAGCCCACCTGGGTCAAGTGGGTCCTCATGGCATCGGTCAGCTTGGCCACAAGCCGTCCTCGTATAGAATCTGGCTCCTTCTGGGGAGGAAAATAATGAAAGGAAGGTGAGGGAGGCCTGGGCTTTGTAGTCCTCAGGGGACTAGGGGAGAAAGAAACAGGAAAGGAGGAAAACAGGCTTTTCCCCCCATCTTCTACCCTATCCCTGTGCCTTTCCCAAGTCCTGCCATTGACTGCTCAGCACTGCAGAGACCACCTCTTCCCCACAGTAGTGTCCCACACTGGCTGCACTGTGTGCAGTGCCTGTTTGATGAGTGAATGAATGATGGTGGAGAGGAGACAGGAGCAAAGACAGGAATGTCTGCTAAAAGGCTTCTAAAGGAGGGGTGGCAGGGAATAGTCAGAGTCTAACACAGAAGATCTCACCTGACACTGGGCCAGTGCTTCCTTATAGTACTTCAAAGCCTGGTCAAACTGCCCCAGTCTGGCTGCAGCAGCCCCAAGCCCCTCGCAGGCCTGCCACTGCCCCTTCACGTCCCCTGAGGAGAAAGCCTAAAAGGTCCCCTCTCGGCTCCATATCC
>RJWM01000474.1:131820-182531 GCA_004363535.1 Dasyprocta punctata | reverse complement strand
CAGGGATTGAACTCACAACCTTGTGCCACTGAGCTGTATCTCCAGCCCAGGATCCTGCCTTTGCCCCCACCCCCAGTCCCATGCCAACTCCCACACCCTTACCAGTATCCCGGGCAGCCTGCAGGGCATGCAGGTAGTTGTCTCTGGCCACCCTGTGGTCCCCCAGCTGACTCAGTGCGAATGCCAGGCTAGCAAAGCTGCGGCCCTGCTCCCATCGCTGCCCCACAGAGCCTAAGGACAGAAGGCGCCCATCCTGAAGGGGGCTGTGGTTGCTGGGAGGGAGTCCAGGGGCCCTGGTGTCCAGCCTTGGCTTGTATCCACACAGGTCACAGAGCCCCAGCCTCTCCCTGCAGGCCTCACCTCACCCAGAGTTTTGGTCCAGGTTCTGGCATAAGCCATGCAGGAACCTTGTGAGATCAGTAAGGAAGGTATCAGTGGCTCCATTTGTATATGTAGGGAAGGAAACTGAAGTTCGGAGAGGCAGTGACTTGCTGAGTGTCACACAGAGAGGCTGAGCTCTACTCTAGGCCTCCTCTCCCTAAAGTACTGCTGCCTCCCATCTGACTCTCTCATACCTACATTTCCAGCTTCACCTCTAAATCTGGGCTTCCAGGGCCCATACTGAGACCTGGAACCCCTGTGGGAGCTTCCTCTTAATCCATCAGTCCAGTTCTCACCCTCAGGCACCCACCATGCAGATCAGCAGCCTTCTGGTGAAAGTCACAGGCTTCTCGATAGTTGCCGAGGGCATTGTGGGCCATCCCAAGGTTCCTTAGCACTGTGGCCTGCTCTCCTGGTTGCCGGCACAGGGGTAGGGCCTGCAGGAAGGCCTCCACAGCCAGAGGGAACAGCTGGAGCTGACAGTAGCCCAGTCCTAGGTCATTATAGAGATGCCCTAGGGGGCACATGGTGGTCTCTGGTAACCAGATCAGTCATAACTAAGGGTATAGGAGTTCCATCCCATCCACTCCTCCAGGGTCCCCAAGACCCTTCCACAGAATTCAGTCTTCCCCCGCCCCATACCTTCTATACTCAAGGTCTCACCCAGCAGTCCATGCTCAGCACCCATCTTGGCAAGTCTCCGGCTCTCCTCCAGCACCTGCACCACCTCACCCGGCCCATGCTGCCCACTCTTCAGCATACACCTGGCTGCGGCCCCTAATGCCTGGGCTGCGGCCTGGGGCTGCCCCACTTGGGTGTAGGCCTGGCTTGCCTTCTGCAGGCAGTGGGCTGCTTGCTCAGGCTGCCCCAGGGCCTGGTAACAGGCTCCCATTTTTGTCTGGGCTTCTCCTTGGTTACCCTGTGGCTGGTAATGGCCTAGGGCCTTGTGGTACCAGTCCAAAGCTTGGGGCAGGTCACCAAGGGCATGATAGGCCAAAGCCACATTGAAACACTGGTCACCATGACACCTGCCCTGGGCTTTCTCTTCAGGCTGGGCTCTCAGGAGCAGCTCAAGGCCTCTGGCTGGGTTCCCAGTTTCCACATAGGCAGCCCCCAGGTTGAAGGCACAGGCCCGAAGGACAGAGGTGTCCCTGACCCATGGGGCCTCTGAGGCCAAGAGGAAGGCCTTCTGGAAGCTGACCACAGCTTCATGGCTCTGACCAGCCTGTAGGGCCCTGTGGCCAGCCTTGGTGAAGGCCTGAATGCTGGCCTCTCGTCGCAGCCATTTTCTCTTTTTCTTTTTCTTCTTGCAGTTGGAGGGCTCGGGCTCCTGGGGTGTCTCCTCACAGCTGGGGGATGACATAGGGCTGACAATGGGGAACAGAGAGGTCAGTAAATCAGCCTTCCTTCCCCTGCAGCAGGATCCCTTGGGGACAGTTAAGCCCTATTCCCATCCTGATGTGACCTCAGGGTTCCAAGAATTTCTTTCCAACACTCACTTGGCTCCATCTGTCCCATCAGGCAGGGCATCAAACCTTACTCTAATGTTCTTTCCTGACTTCTCCTCTGGGACTCAGGTCAAGTAACAGCATCCTTCGAAAAGCTCTCTTCCCCCAGCCAACTATGAACTACTTCTGTGGCCCCACCAAAGTTGACCTTTGTGTCTTTTATGGCATTTATCACATGGTTAGAGATGCTTTGTCTTTCCCACTAGGTGTGGAGCAACTTGAAGACACATAGTAAATTCTAAATAACAGTTTACTGATGGGGTCGAGGGTACGGTTGTGTGTTAACAGACAGCAGAACACTGTTATGGCTGCTCTCCTGGAATGTGTGACCAAGGAGAGAGGAACATCCCAGTCCCCTAGTGGAGCCTGTTCTGGTCCAACCCTCCAGTAGGAGCATTCTTGAGGAAGACCCTAGAAGAGAGCCCAACAATGTAAGTACTGAGACCTATGAAGGCTATAAATCCCATGACATGGGGACAACTAAAGAAGACCATGCAGGTGGCTCGCTTGCTGGTGATGCAACAGGGCCTGCCACAAACTCCTGAGAATTTATTTGTTGCTATGATGGTGATCATAGCCTGTATGCTGTTTCAACTGCTGCAATTACAAAAACAAAAAGAGGGAAAAGTTGGGAACCACAAATTACAAATTGAGGCTAGGGCAGCCCAGAGGCTTTACTGAACGTCCTAATGATCCTGTGATGCTGTAACACTCCAGGGCAAGATCCCCATTAGTTTAAGATCACTACAACCCTCTGATCATCCAGTGATCCTCATCAACATAAAATCTTTCTTAGTATAAAACTATCACTACCCTCTGTCCAGTAATCTCCTAGTCATTTCCCTCAATGTAAATGTGATCAATAAATACAAAGGTTCTAGCTGCCTCATAGCCTTTTGTTCCCTGTGAACAACTGATCATCCCAGAACCCTGCTGCACCGCAAAAAAAAAAAAAGTTTATTAAACTAGATCAGATGGTGCACACCTGTAATCCTGGTATGCTGGGAGGCTGAGGCAGAAGGATTGCAAATTCGAGTTCTGGACAATTTAGCAAGACCCTATTTCAAAATAAAGAAGAAAAAAGGTCTGGGATTGCAGCTCAGGGTAAAGGGCTTGGGTTCAATCTCCCAACACACACACACACACACACACACACACACACACATGATTAGAATGAGGGTATAGTTCAGTAATGAAGCACTTGCCTAGAATGCATTTGGCCCTGGGCTTAACCAGCACCAAGAAAATTAAAAAATTAAAATGGAAAGTTATATCTACTTTATCACTTTTTTTTTTTTTTTTAGTTTATGGAGTGAACATAAAATGAACAGCACACACAGGGCCTCTCCCCCTCACCTCCTTACATTGCTTCCTGTGGCCTGCTCACAGTCCGGACATGGTCCAGGCCTGTGAGCTCCTGCCCAGTGCTGAGCCATGCTAGGCACTGGAGGCCAGAGCTGAACAGGCTGCTGAATGTGCAAGGAGCCAAGCTCCAGGACTGGATTCTGCCACAGCCTTTACACCCCCTCCCCACCTCAGGGAGCTTCTGTCTCCCCATCTCCTCTGCTGTCTGCTGGCTGGTTCTGGACCCCCAACATCCTGTTTCAGTCTCCAGAGCCCCCTAAAACCCAAATACCTTCATCTCATCAGCATGTGCATCCCCTGGAAAGGCAAAGCCCTTTGCTGAACTCTCCTCCCAGGAGACAGAAAAGGGAGTGGAAAAAACCCAGCCTTTGGTCAATTGGTCCCTCTCTCCCTTCTTCTTCTTCCTCCTCCTCCTCTTCTTCTTTTCTTTTTTTAGCAGAGGTGGGCAAAAGTGATGATTTCAGAGGAATTCTCTTTGCTTCTAAGAACACCCAGAACTCCCGACTTTTCTAGGAGGACTTTTCAAGGGGACTTCTAATCCCTCATCCAGTCTTGGGGGCTATATCTACAGGGTGACTTACCTCCTCGGTTTTCTCTGCAGCTGACTTTCTGGAATGGTTCCTCTGGCTTGAGTTACTTTTGCTAGCTCTTAGCTCGGAGCCCCCAGGGTTACCAGACAACCAGGTACCACCCTCCCACTGCTAGGGAACTCTTTGAATGATAGCTCAGGTGACCTATCTTAGTGCTGAACTCCGATGGTACTTGGCACAGACACCTGACTGGCCTACCCTGCCTGCCCCACTGCAACCCCACCCCTCAGGTCCCTTATTTCAAGGAGTGACCCAATGCGTCACAAGGCTGGTTACCTAATATCACCCTCAAGATCATCTGTCCTGTCCCTTCATTTCACAGAGGAATGATCTGTGGCTCAGAGAGTGATTGTGACTTGCCTGAGTCACATAGCAGTCATGTAGCTGACATTAGACTCCAGGTTTACTTTTTCATTTTTGTGGTTCTGGAATATTGAGCCCAGGACCTTCACATTTTGAGACAGGATCTTGTTAAATCACTAAGTTGCCCAGGCTAGGATTGAACTCGCAATTCCCCTGCTTCAGCCTCCCAGAGTGCTGAGATTTTAGGTACTGAAGGAATCCAACCACCACCATCCTGATCAGAGACCCCTCTAAAACCTCCCTCCTACCACACCTGCACCTGGGGACTCATAGCACTATCAGTCCTGCCATTGATAGCAGTCGCTACTCCCTGCGCTTTCCCAAGCCTTGTCCTTGGGCAACCATTATTTTGTGCTTTCTCAAGTCTTGTTCTCGGCAGATAGCCACGACCCCCTCTCACTGAACTCTTCTCCTCATGACCCTACACAAGACCCCACAGCCTTACAAGAGTAGCTGGTCTGGTCTCTAGCAGCACAGTTGTCCCTCTCAGATTTGTTCTGCAATAAACCTGTGCTGTTGAGCTCGTACATCTGTTTCTTTTTGTTTTTCCTAACAGGCATGCACTTCTGTGCTGGGATAGACCCCCAGTTTTCTGATTCAAGGTATATCAGCCAAGGGCCCCATTCACTAACATGATGATTGCAAAATGTAATGGGGCTTGGGCTATCATGGAGGGTAATGCTTCACACACACACACACACACACACACACACACACACACACATTCTTCCATACTGTGCCTCTGTGTGGTAGTTTCACATTTGTGACCAGGGTGAAAGGTTGATGGTCAGAAAAGGCTTGGAGATCAGAAGAGCCTCCCTGCCCCCACACCCCTTGTCTCAGTTCCATGATTAGCAACCTCCAGGTTCTGCTTAATGAGAGAACAGGCGCCAGGAGCACAGGGACGTAATGACCCAACTTGCCAGTGATGGCCTACACCAGAAAGCAAATATCTTCATTTACCTTGAGAAAGGCCTTTTAGTCAGTTTGGTTTTGTGGTACTAGGGATACCATGGAGCTATGTCCCCAACCCTTTAGTTATTTTGAGATGGGGTCTCTCTGAATTGCCCAGGCTGGTCTTCAATTTGTAGTCCTCCTACCTCAGCATTCCCAGTAGTTGGAATTACAGCACCACTGCATTCAGCAAGAAAGGCCTCTTAAGTACAGAGACCTTTGCCAGAAATAAATGTATGAGGCTGTAGTTGGACTCACCTGCATTTCCCTTGCAGCCTTGGCTGTGTGCCTGTTGTGGTGCCCCTTTGGTAGGGGTGCTGATTCCCGGGGCAAGCGCTCCTGCTGGCTGTAGCTTCTGCCCTCAGGCTGAATCCTTAAAATGCATCCATAGCCTGGCCTGCTCAGTAGGCTTCCCTTAAGGACAGAGGGTGATTTGGGACAGGACAGTAATTTCCCAATCAATGATTGAATGACCATTCTGATTCGTTTCTTTTTTATTCTGGGATATATTCACCATATCTCCTGCAACTCCCTCTTCATTTACACTGCATGACCCACTGTGTCCTGGCTCTCACCTGCCATGATAATTGCTTTTCCAGCTCCTTTCTGGGTTCTCTCTCCACCTGCTAAATGCTAGTGCCCTTTGTTATTTTTTCTTATTTCATGTACATTTCCAAGAATGTTTCATCTTTTTTTTTTTTAATTTTGTTTCTTGTTTTTTGGTTTTTTTTTTTTTTTGGTACTAGGGATCAAACTCATGACCTCACACTTGGCAGGCAGGCGCTTGTGCCACTGAGCTAAATCCCCAGCCCCTGTTTCATCCATTTCTCTGGTTTTAACATGCTGATAAGCCAATATGTCTAAATGTATACCTGTGGTCTTCACTTATCCAGGTAAAACTCATCTTTTTCCCATGTTCTTAGCTATTAGTTGTCTTAGTTACTTTTCTCATTGCTGAGACAAAATAACCATACCCAAAGTTAAAGTAGAAAAGTTTATTTTGGCTCACAGTTTATAGCAGTTTCAATTCACAGTTGGTTGGCTCCAAGTCAGGCAGAGGACATCACAGAGCAGGCAGGCAGAAGGCAGCAAGCAACAAGTGACCAGCAAGGAGCACAGCAGTTCTTTCTGTCCCTTGCATCTTATCCAGGTTATCCTTAGGCTGGGTCACACTCACACTCTTAACTCACACTGCTGACTCTATTCCAGCATCACATCCTTGATCTCATCAGCACAAATCCTAGATCCAGGCCCCTCTGAAAGGCCCCACCTAAGAATGCATGTGGTTTTGGGGGAATATCTAGATATAAGCCATAACATTAGTAAACCGGCTATAAGTTAGAAACCCAGGAAAAGCTTTGGCTCCTCCTTCTCCAGCCTACCTTTGAAATGTCTCTCCAGTCTACCCCCTTTTTTGCAGTCTCATGGCCTTAGAGGTGGTACTATCTATATATAGTGGTTAAGAATTTGAGTGTGGTGGCATACACCTGCAGTCCCAGTACTTGGGAGGCTGAAGCAAGAGGATTGCCATGAGTTTGAAGCCAGCCTGAACTACATAGCAACATTGTCTCTCTTAAAAAACAAAAAAAGCCATGTATCAGTCTGTGTTTTACTAGAAAAACAGATATAACACAAGATATACAAATGTATAAGAACTTACAAGATCAAGCCGGGCGTGGTGGCGCACGCCTTTAATCCCAGCACTCGGGAGGCTGAGGTAGGTGGAGCGTTGTGAGTTTGAGGCCGGCCTGGGCTACAACACGAGCACAAGGCCGGCCTGAGCTGCATAGTGCGACCCTGCCTCAAAAAAACCAGGGCCAGGAGTTTGGCTCAGCAGCTTAAGCGCCTGTCTGGCAGGCACGAGGCTGTGAGTTCAATCCCCAGTGCCGCAAAAAAAAAAAAAAAAAAAAAAAAAGAACTTACAAGATCATCTTACAAAGATCAGCCACAGAGTTGGATGAGGAAACATGCAGAGGTTATCTGCACACTGGAGACCGAAGATTTCAATACAAGATCTGGAGCTCACTATAGTGTACAGTGCAAGTCTGTTTCAGGAGGCTGATGGGTCTGGGCCAGAAGGCTGAAGACTCTACAACAGAAAGCTGAAAAGTCTACACTGGAAGGCTGAAGGATCTGAGGTAGAAGCCAAAAACTCTGTGCTAGAAGCCCAAGCTGAAGGTGTAGACTGCAACTCCTCCAAAGAATAGAAGCAAGTCCATCCTTCCTCATTTCCCCCTTATACCATCCAGGTGCCTGTCGCCCTGGGGTGGGTCCTCTACACCCTAGGGTATAGAATTGCTGAGCCTATTTAGTTAAGCTTCTTAACTTCTCAAGTTGACACAATCAATCAACTATTACAAGCCAGCCTGAAGTCCATAGTGACACCCTGTTTTAAACAAACAAAAAAAGAATTCAAGCTTGGCATTGAACTATCTAGTTTAAATCTTAGTTCCACCAGTTATTAGCTGTGTGATATTTCTAAGCCTCAGTTTCTCATCTGTATTGTGAAGATTAAATAAGATGGTACAGCCGGTCGTGGTGGCGCACGCCTTGAATCCCAGCACTCAGGAAACTGAAGTAGGAGGAGCTTTGTGAGTTCGAGGCCGGCTTGGGCTACAACACGAGTGCAAGACTTGCCTGAGCTACATAGTGTGACCCTGCCTCAAAAAACTAGGGCCGGGAGTTCGGCTCAGTAGGCTTCAGCGCCTGCCCTGGTAGGTGCAAGGTTGTGAGTTCGATCCCTGGTGCCATAAAAAATAAATAAATAAATAAATAAATAAATAAATAAATAAGATGGTACTTGTAAGATAATGCTAAATATAGTATCCAGTATATATTAAGCAGTTAATACACACTGATATTATATTGGTACATGTCTTAGTTATTTTCTTACTGCTAGGTCGAAGTATACAACACCCACAAGTTAAAAGAGAGGTTTATTTTAGGTCATGGTTTATAGAGGTTTCAGGCCATAGTCAACTCTCACCAAGGCAGGGCAGCATGGCAGAGGGGCATGGTAGAGGATGCTGGGAAGGAAGCAGAGCAGCATGGAGGGAGAAGGATGTATATACATATGCCCTTCCAGGTCAAACCTCTACTCACCTCTTCTCACCAGATTTCACCTCCCAACATCACACCCAGCAATAAACCCGTCAGTTGCATAATTAAGTATCACACACCTAGGATCCAGTCACCTTCCAAAAGCCTCATATATGAGCATGTGAGCCTTTGTGGGGGGCATCCAGAAATAAAGCACAACAGTACATAATTCTGGTATATAAGAAATGCATCTCTAAGTCAGGCATGGTGGCACATGCCTGTTATCTCAGCACTCGGGAGGCTAAGGCAAAGGACTGCCATGAGCTCAGGGCCAGCATAGGATACATAGTGAGTTCAAGGTCAGCCTGAACTACATAGTAAGACCCTGTCTCAAAAAAACAAACAAACAAACAAATACATCTCTATTCAGTTTGTTTCAAATCCTTCTTCCAGTGGCATGGTGGACACAAAGTGATTCAGCTTGAGAGTTTGCACCCTCCTTTTCCCCAGGGTAGGGTTCAAGTGGGGGAGATAACTGATGACAGGACTTGAGATGGGGGCCCCATCTTGTGCTCAGCCATCTATTCAGGTATCCATTCACTTTCTTCTCATCTATCTGATGCTTTCAAGTCCAGACTCTTACCCAAGCAAAAGAGGGATAAATCATTTAGGAACTTCCTTTCCAGCTCGGTTAGGGAATTTCTGTACATCTAAGGGCACAGCTGCCTTCCTCATTATACAACCCTTCTGTTATAGTTTGTGTCTAGATGTCCTCCCAAAGACTCGTGTAGTCATCGGTGGGGTTTTTGAGGGGTGGCTAGATCTAGAGTGTGTGATGCTGGGTTAAGTGTGTGATGCTAGGATCAAGGGTGTGTGATGACTAAATTTGCCAACTGATTGGTTTAGCATAATTCTAGGTGTGAATAAAGGGAAAGTCCAACCTGGACAGGTAGCCTGGATAGACTATAAGGGCCAGGGGACAGTGATATAGCTGAGTGGCACAAGTGCATGCCTGGCAAGCATGAGGTTGTGAGTTCAATCCCTGGTACAAAAAAAGATAAAAGAATATAAGGGACAGAAAGAGGGCTACTGTCATCATTTGCTGCTTCACTACTTCACTGCTTGCTGCCTTCTGCCTGCCATGAACAGTTCTCCTCTGTCGTGCCACCATGCCTTGAAGCAGTCAACTGTGAATCAAAACTTCTACAAACTGTGAGCTGCAACAACCCTCTCCTCCTTTAAGTTTGGGTGTCAGATATTTTGTCTCAGCAGTGAGAAAAGTAACTCAGACACTTTCTTCTCAGTGTCTTGTATTCCAAAAAGCCTTCCTAGGAAGCAGGAAAGGGGAAACCTATTAACAGGAGCCACCAATATCTAGACTGTCTCTAATTCTCTCGGCTGGTGAGAAGCCAGGGGAATCCATTCTGGTCTTTAAGGGAATATCCTCTATCTTCAAACCTTATTTTGTTCAGTTTCATCTCAGTCCTGAATCTTCTCTGTATGCTTGGTTATTTTCTGTTTTCTGCTCCTTCACATTCTCCTCTGGTACTGAGAGCTTAGCTGCCTGGTTTTTTGTATGGAGTGTCAGGGAAGGATAGAGAGAGAAAGAGTAGAGGAAGGAAAATTATCAGAAGATATACCTGAAAATATTTTTCAGCACAGTTGTTGTTGAATTGTTTATTAGTTCAGGTCTTCATTATTTCTCATTTATGCTACTGCCACAGCCTCCTATATGGTCCCTGTCCCCAGCCTCATCCTCCTCCAAGTGCCTGCTTTTAAGCGGGATCCTTCTAAAACATAAACCTGCCTCTGACCTATGTCTAGTGTTTCTTGGCTGTTGATTGCTTATCTGACCTCATCCCAGTGCCTAACCTAACCCTGAGACTCCTCTCCTGCTTCCCCTGACTGAACTCTGTTCTCCCCTAAAAGTGAGCTGAGTTTAATTTTCTTTCTTTTTTTTTTTTTTTGGTACCAGGAATTGAACTCAGGACCGCACTCTTGTCAGGCAAGTGCTGTGCCACTGAGCTAAATCCCTGGCCCCCTAAGTTTAATTTTCTGAAAGCAATGCCTTGCTTTTTTTTTTTTTTTTTTTTTTTTTTTTTTTTTTTTTTTTTTTTTTTTTTTTTTTTTTTTTTTTTTGTCTTTTTGAGACAGGGTCTCCCTATGCAGTTGAGGCTGACCTTGAGCTCACTCTGTAGCCCAGGCTGGTCTGAACTTGCAGCAATCCTCCTGCTTCAGCCTCCTGAGTGCTGAGATTACAGGCTAATGCTCTGCTCTTACATAGGTTGTTCCCACAGGTTACAATGTCTCTCTCTTTGAATCTGAAGTAAATTTTCCTTTACTTTTCAGCCAGATCAGCTGGCACTAGGAAGTATACCCATCTCTTTAATCCAACGACTCCTTTCTCTGGGCATCACTGACCTCTAATTTATTTGACTGTATGTCTATGACTTGTGCCAGTACTATAAGCTTCTTAGAGCATTAACGATGTTTGTATATTTCTGCATCTACCAAGTGCACTTTACTAAGCAGGCCCAGAAAAGAACGCGACGTAGGAATACTATGGGAAGCTGAGCAGGGTAAAAGGGCTAGTCAGGGGAAAGCACAAAGGCAAGGGCTGCCTGAAATGAGCTGATTTGGCAAAGAAGAAGCCTCAGAGGAACAGCACACCAAGCCACTGCCTGATCTGGGGTATACAGTGTGAGTGGGAGCGCCTTTCTAGTCTCGGACACCGCTTCCCAATCTTGGTGCTCTCTCCTCCCCAGCCGGGATGCAGGCTTCCGTGGCCTGGAACTACAAATCCCAGGGGTCCCTTCGCTGCGGGCCGGAAGTAGCCTTTCCCGGGGAGAGGGGCGGTGGCTCAGTGGCGGGAGATTCAAATCTGGAAGGAGCAACATGGAAGATGGAGGAGCGCTCCGGAGTCGGGAGGCCTGTGAGTGTCAGAAGGGCCCGAGACGGGTCTGCTGGGGTGCAGCTGGAGGGGGTTTGGCCACGAAGGCGAGAGGGGCGGGAGCGGGGCGCTGCTCGGTGCAGAGGGAACGGGAGTCCCGGTACCAGTGCCCGTGGGCAGGACCGCGGATTCACTTCGCACCTATCGAACAGTTGTCTCCGTTTCCAGATTTTGGGGCTCCAGGGTTGGGCGGTTGTGCGAGGTGGTCTAGATGGTCCTTTAAACTCGGGGTTACTTATGGTTACCTTACTTACCAAGCGCTGCCCTGGAGCAGGACTCCGAAAGGGACCTCGGGAACGCCTGCGCTTTGAGACGCCCCTTGGAAGCGACCTATGGGTGCGCATGACTGATTCCAGCACTTGGCGTGCTGAAGCAGGAGGATCGCTTTAGTTCGAGGCTAGCCTGGGCTACGTAGTGAGCTCAAGGCCGGTTGAACTACAAAGCGAGACCCTGTCTCAAAAAACAAAAGCAAACAAAAGAGGTGCAACCAACTGGATGTGGCGGGTAGGCCTATGGTCCCATCACTCGGAGCCAGAGGCAGGAAGATGGAAAGTTCAAGTTCAGCCTGAGCAAATAAGTCAGTTGACCCTGTCCCAAAATAAAATAAGCCAGGGCTGGTGGCACACACCTGTAATCCCAACACTCTAGAGGCTGAGGCAGTAAGATTGCTGAGTTCGAGGCCAGCCTAAACTATGTACAGTGAGACCCTATCTCCAAAAACAAAACAACCAACCAAACAAAAAGGGCCTGGGGAAGCCCAGCATGATGGCACACACCTGTAATCTCAGCACTTGGGAGGCTGAGGCAGGAGAATTGTTGCAAGTTTGAGACCAGCCTGGACTACAAAGTAAGCAAGCTCAAGTCCAGCCTAAGCTGTATAGTGAGACCCTATCTCAAAAAGACCAAAAAAAAAAAAAAAAAAAAAGGGACTGAGGCTAGAGCTCAGTGTGAGTCTCTGGGTTCAATCCCTATTACCATCACAAACAAAAAATGGTAAAACAGAAGACAATTTCTCTCCAACTGCAGAGTGCCAGAATTGCCTGAGATGTTAAAATGCAGAGTCCTGAGCTCTTTCCAATACTTTCATCTCCTGTAAGCCTGAGTTTCAGCTTGTTGTCTACATTTATAGCTAACAGCACTACAGTTGGAGAGGGAGGAGGGGCTGGAGGTGGAAGAATGGGAAGGCGGAAAGGTTTCCATCCTATCATCTGAGTTAAATGCAAAACCTGCTCCTCTTCCTTCACCCCTCCTACATTAGGATTCAAAGAGCAAAGTCCGTTTCCACCCACCTCTTGAGGGAAAGCTAGTTCCAGCCTAAAATGGGCAGGAAGAATATTTTGTGGGTTTTTTTTTTTAATAAGGTCCTGTGTGTGTGTGTACAAAGTCCCGCCCATCTCAGTCCATAACTCTGAGGTGAGGTCACTCACTTACTGGTTTATTTTCCATGCTTAACAACCAACACTTGTTCCCTGTACACCTCCTCAGAGGAACCCATGGATTTCCTGCAGTTGGCCAGTGCTTTCAAATCAGTACTTGAAAATGTGTGTGCGTGTGTTTTAACTTTCTTAACTGCCAATTCAAATAAGCCCTGCCCTCTCCAAATCTTACTGCAGGATGTGCAATATGTGGAAATAGGATAAAGAGTGAGAGCCACACTCTTGAGTGCTGAGTCAAGGACAGATTAAGCAAGCTCTGTCTCTGCAGGCCACCTAAGTTCCTAAATTGTTTTCTTTTTTATTTTATTTATTTATTTATTTATTTATTTATTTTGGTACCGGGGATTGAACTCACAACCTCATGCCTGCCAGGCAGGCGCTTTATGCCACTGAGCTAAATCCCTGGCCCTATTTTTTGAGACAGGGACTCACTATGCAATTCAGGCTGGCCTTGAACTCACTTTGTAGCCCAGGATGGTCTCAAAACTCGCAGTGATCCTCTTGCCTCAGCCTCCTGAGTGCTGGGATTAAAGGCATGTGCCACCACACCCAGCTAAATTGTTTTCTTTTCATATGTGTGCAGCTTTATCTTTACTAAGGAGTGGAGGAGAGGAAGAGAGAGAAGCATAAAAGAACCATGACTAGGGAAGAGTAGGTGTGCTGTCTCATTTAAAGGAGTTCCTGTTCTCCTTTGGAGGTCAGAGCTGTCTGCATTTTATTTAACTTTAAAGATTATTTTTCTCCAATAATCAATACCAAAAAAGAATAATAAAGATATCTTTGTGATTTTTTTCTTTTTTTTTTAATTCTGAGCCGGGCGTGATGGTGCACGCCTTTAATCCCAGCACTCAGGAGGCTGAGGCAGGAGGATTGTTGTGAGTTCGAGACCAGCCTGGGCTACAAAGTGAGTTCAAGACCAGCCTGAACTACATAGTAAGACCCTGTCTCAAAAAATAGAGCTGGGGATTTAGCTCAGTGGCATAAGCGCCTGCCTGCCAGGCACGAGGTTGTGGGTTTGATCCCAGATACCAAAAAAAAAAAAAAAAAAAAGGCTGTGTGTGTCTCAACACAAAATATAAGAAAGGGCTGCAAAGGTCCTAGATTCAATCCGCGGTACCACCCCCAAAAAAAAAAGAAAAAAAAAAACTTAGCTCATAGGTAGAATCCTTCACTTCTGCTGTTGCTTCTGTAGATTTCATTTACAGGCTGTGATTGTGCTTATTACCTTATGCTGGAGGTATTTACTTAAAAATATTTCTCTTTTAGTACTAATCTCTGTATTTCTTGACATGGTAGAAGTCCAACAGCTCTGGCCTGAGGAAAAAGAGGCATTGAATGAATGAATGGTTGTTGAATAAAGTCTTAGGTTAGTCTGTTAACCCAGCCACTGACCAAACACCTCATGAGGATGACACAGGTCCAGTTCTTGGAGAACCCAATCTAACCAGGGATGAAACAAGGAGCTAAGTTCCCAGCCAAGGAAGGATCTGGACACCTCCACCGCACAGCACTGCAGGAAGGTATAACATAGACTTGGGAAGGAGGAGGACAGGGAGTTAGCTGAGGAGAAAAGAAGAGGAAACCCTCTGATAAAGGTTGTCTTGAATAAGGAGTTGAGACATATGGGAGATGCTTCAGGTCTCTGGGCAGGTTTGTGTATCAAAGTCTTTTTTTTTTTTTTTTTTTTTTTTTTTTTTTTTTTTTTGTGATAGAGAACTGTGTGGCTCAAACTGAGCTTGAACTTGTAATCTTCCCTTCTCAGCCAAGAGTACTAGGTTTACAGTACCACTGCTCCCAGTTCTAGTGATGTCTTTAAGAAGCCTTAGAACTGAGACCCTTGTCAAATTCCTCCTTTATTGGTCTTCTCCTCTCAGATGAACGCCTCACAGCTGAGGAGATGGATGAGCAGAGGCGGCAGAATGTCGCTTATCAGTACCTGTGCCGGCTGGAGGAAGCCAAGCGGTGAGCAGAGTCAAGAAGATGGATTCTTTCCGGTCTGCCTTTCCTACTCTCCCCATGCCAGACACCTGCCCTCAAAGCCAGTGCAACAGGACAAGGGCCCATGCTGTGGGAAAGGGCAGGTTGAAATGGCCTCTTCTGTTTTGTTTTGTTTTTTTTAAGGCAAATCCAAACATTACATCCTAGTATCCCCCTACGTCCTTCAAAACATACCTAAAGTCAGTGAACATTTGCTTACATAACTACGGGGCCATTATAATTATATCTGTAAATCCCTAGGAAATCAATACCCAGGCCATTTTCAAATTGTCCTGATTGTCTAAAAAGAAAATCTGATTTTTCAAATGGCTTATTCAAATAAGGATCCAAAAAAACTCACGTATTACAATTGTATCTTAAGTCTTCTTTAATCTAGAGCAGCTCACCTCCCCTTTTTCATTTTTTTATGTTATTGACTTCAAGAAACTGGATCACTTTTCTTGTCAGCATCCTACATCCTGACTTTATTTGTTTCCTTGTGTCATTCAACTTGTTCCCCTAAACCACATGTTTCCTATAAATGGGTGTTGGCTCTAAAGGTTTGGTTGGATTCAGGTTCAACTTGTTTGACAAGAAGACTTCATTGGTACTGGCGTGTGTGTTCCATATCTCATCTCGTAGGAGGCACACTGTGACTGCTCTTCCCACTTTCAGTGAAATTAAGCGCAATCTGGGAATTCAGGTGATAACCTGATGTCTATGTCATCAGATTCCCCATTAACCTTTCATCTAATGCCTCCTGGATTATTGATCCTCTTATCAGGGATTTAAAATGACTGTTTTGCTGGGCGCGGTGGTGCATGCTTTTAATCCCAGCACTCGGGAGGCTGAGGTAGGTGGAGCGTTGTGAGTTCGAGGTCCGCTTGGGCTACAACACGAGTGCAAGGTCGGCCCAAGCTACGTAGTGCAACCCTGCTTCAAAAAACTAGGGCCGGGAGTTTGGCTCAGTGGCTTAAGCGCCTGTCTGGCAGGCGCGAGGTTGTGAGTTTGATCCCCGGTGCCACAAATAAATAAATAAATAAAAATAAAATGACTGTTTTGGGGCTGGGGTTATAGCTCAGTGGCATAAGTGCCTGCCTGGCAAGCACAAGGTTGTGAGTTCAATTCCCAGTACCAATAAATAAATAAAATCACTGTTTACTAATTCCATCATTGCTTCATCATTAGTTGCCTGAAATTTTATTTATTTATTTATTTATTTATTTTGGTACTGGGGATCGAACTCGCAACCTTGCACCTGCCAGGCAGGTACTTAAGCCACTGAGCCAAACTCCTGGCCCTATTTTTTTCGAGGCAGGGTCACACTGTAGTTCAGCCCGACCTTGCTCACGTTGTAGCCCAAGCCAGCCTCAAACTCACATATCTCCAACTACCTCAGCCTCCCGAGTGCTGGAGTTAAAGGCATGCACTACCACACCCGGCTTTCTGAAATTCTTTTCTTTTCTTTTCTTTTTTTTGTGTGGCACTGGGGATCGAACTCACAACATCACACCTGCTAGACAGGCGCTTAAGCCACTGAGCAAAACTCCCAGCCCTAGTTTTTTGTTTTTTGTTTTTTTTTTGAGGCAGGGTCACACTATCAGGCCAGCCTTGCACTCGCACGCCTCAAACTCACAACGCTCCTCCTACCTCAGCCTCCTGAGTGCTGGGATTAAAGGCGTGCGCCACCACGCCCGGCTCTGAAATTCTTTTCTAAAAAGAACTTTCCCACATCTCAGTGTTCTCTGGTTACCCTGCAATTCAGTTTGTATGAGAGGGGCAGGATAAATACTTAATTCTTTCCTTTTACCCAATAGTCTGTGTTTAATGTTTTCCCAAAAAGTAGGTAGGATGAAGCAGATAGATCAGGTGTCTGTGGCAGAGGAGACAGGAAGCAGGCTGTGGCTGGTTTCTTTGGAAACGCGCTTTCTTGTAGACTTAATACGTAAGGATGTTAGGAGATTCCATCAGAGGAATCTTTTCTCTCCCTTGTAAAACTACCAATAATAATGTAGTTTATAAATTTACATTCAAAGTGTTTTCATATTCATTAGTTCATTTGATCTCGGCAGCTGCCCACTACTGCAGGCAGTCTAGGTGGTATTACCCGCATTTTGCGGATTATGCAGCTGAGGCTCAGAGGAGATATAGGGGATATGGTGTAGAAAATGAGCCTTCTGATTCCAAGAGTCTGTGTAAGCTTCAGTGAAGATGGGCAGGTGCAGGATCCATAGGGCAGAATTTTGGAGCAGGTGGGGCTCAGAGTTGGTCAGCCTAGGTGTTTGGGGTGGCCTGGGAGGAAGTAGGAAGAGCTATGCAATGATGGGACTGTGGGGTGGGGGGTGGAAGACAGGAACAGGAGGTTGGAGAGGCTTGGGGTCCAGGAGAGAGGGAGACAGGTCCTGCAGTTGGAATAAACCAATGTGGCTATCAGAGTGAGTGAGAGGTGCTCTCATGCCTGTAGTTGGATGGAGGCCTGTTTGAAGGAGGAGCTTCCTTCCCCGGTGGAGTTGGAGGAGAGCCTTCGCAATGGGGTGCTGCTGGCCAAGCTGGGCCATTGTTTTGCACCCTCTGTGGTCCCCTTGAAGAAGATCTATGATGTGGAACAACTACGGTACCAGGTAGGCATTGTATACTCTACCTCTACCTTCTTCCTCTAACTATTCCTTCTCTTTGCAACCATGAGCATGGGTGACCATACATTTTATTGTCCAAATCTGGACATTTTATTTTATTTTGTCTTTTTTTTTTTTTGTATTGGGAATCGAACTTACAACCTCGCAGGCAGGGTTCTTATGAGCTACATCCCCAGCCCTTCTCCCCCAGCACCGGGGATTGAACTCACAACCTCGCGCCTGCCAGGGCAGGCACTTAAGGCACTGAGCCAAACTCCCAGCCCTGGTTTTTTGAGGCAGGGTCGCACTATGTAGCTCAGGCCGGTCTTGCACTCGCGTTGTAGCCCAAGCCGGCCTCGAACCCACAACACTCCGCCTACCTCAGCCTCCCGAGTGCTGGGATTAAAGGCGTGCGCCACCACGCCCGGCTTCCCAGCCCTTTTTTTGTCTTTTGAGACAGGATCTCGCTGTGCAGTTCAGGCTGGTCTTGATTTGACTTTGTAGCCCAGGCTGGTCTTGAATTTTCAACAGTCCTCCTACCTCAACCTCCAAGTGCTGGGATTACAGGCGTGTGCCACCATACCCAGCTTCAAATCTGTACAATTTAAAGGAGAAAAGCAGGTACTATTAATCATTGCACCAGGGCAATAGAAGTATTTCTCCTGAGAATAGAATAGGGACTACTAGGGAATGGAAAGGGGTCTGGGGCAATAGGAAGAGAAAGGAGGGTGAGAAAATACAGTGGAGGGTAGGTGTGATCAAGGCACAATGCATACAGCATGGAAATGTCACAGTGAAACCCCATTAATTTGTACAATCTGTGTGTTAAAAACTTTTAAAATAAAACGTTGCCGGGTGTGGTGGCGCATGCCTTCAATCCCAGCACTTGGGAGGCTGAGGTAGGTGGAGCACTGTGAACTTGAGGCCGACTTGGGCTACAACATGAGCACAAGGCCGGCCTGAACTACACAGTGCGACCCTGCCTCGAAAGACTAGGGCCAGGAGTTTGGCTCAGCGGCTTAAGCACCTGCCTGGTGGGCACAAGGTTGTGAGTTTGATCCTCGGTACCAAAAACAAACAAACAAACAAAAAGACTGACGACTTGGGGCTGTAGCTCAGTGGTAGAACATTTGCCTAATATGTGCAAGGCCCTGGGTTCAATCCCCAGCACCACCCAAAAAAAAAAGATGACTCCAGGAAGCCAACTGTCTGCAGATTCTTCCACCCACACTCTACACTCCAGAGCATATAGGGTTTATCACCCTGAAGGGTCTTCCTGGGTGTGTGCTTTTCTGCACTCTTGCCAGCCCACCCACCATCTCCTTCGCTTTCCTGCTCTGGAACAACACCCCCAGCCCCACCCCTGCCACCACCCCAGGAAGGTTTATGAGCTAAGGCATCCACTCCTGCTGATTAATGTTTCTCTATCCTTGTCTGGGGGATCCAAAGGGTGGGGTCCTCTGGTCTCCCCAGCCTTTCCTCTTGAATCTCTAAGCTATAATCTAGGCTCTGCCTATAGGAAGCACTGAGAACTGTGAAAATAGATTCTCCTCTCCTTCCTTCCCTTTTAGGCAACTGGCTTGCATTTTCGGCACACAGACAACATCAACTTTTGGCTGTCTGCAATAACCCACATCGGTCTGCCTTCGGTAATACTGGGCCTCAAGATTGTCACTCACTTGTATCATTCACAAGTCCTCCAGTCACTTGTGCTTTATCTCCCTGGTTACATGGAGTGCCCATCACCCTGTATCTTTTTTTTTGCTTTGTTTTTTTGTGTATTTATTTATTTTTTGTGGCACCAGGAATCAAACTCAGAACCTTATACCTGCCAGACAGGTGCTTAAGCCGCTGAGTCAAACTCCCAGCCCTTTGCTTTGTTTTTTGAAACAGAATCTTGATATGCAGTTCAGGTAGGCCTTGCACTCACACATGATGTAGCCAAAACTGGCCTTGAACTCACATTTATCCTCCTGCCTCAGCCTCCCAAGTACTGGGATTACAAGCATATACCACCATGCCCAGCTCCATGTATCTTCTAAACTAAAATAACCCAACAGAACAGTTCCTTGGAGCTATGTTTCTTTGAACCAGGTTACCTGACCCCTACGTCTCTTCACCTTCTTGCCAATATGTAGTGAGGCCCCTGGGTAGTACAGGAGCTAGAGCTCAGATCAGCCAGCCATCCTTCTGCCTGAACTTCACAGAGAAGCAAGGACACACCACATCCCTAAGCCCTTGGGTGATAGACTACAAGTTGGAAGCTGAGGCCCAGGACCCCAAATGGATACATGATGCATGTCCTCTCATTGTGTGAGTCTCTGTAAAGTGAGGACATTGATCCTGTCCTATCTTTAATGTTGACAGAAGGGTTACATGCTTTATACAAACTCCATTTGTAAACAACTATACTTTTTACTTTTTTTTTTTTTTTTTGAGACAAGATCTCACCATGTAGTTCAGGCTGGCTTTGAACTCACTGTGGAGCCCAGGCCTCCCAAATGCTGGGATTACAGGCATGCAACACCACACCCAACAAGAGTTATACAAATTAAGGCATGATAGGATCCTACAGTGTATGGTTTAATTCTGTTCTGTTTCCCTTCCCTGTAAAAAGGAACTCTAAGATGAGGAAATAGCAGTAAAGAAAGATGCTTTAGAGTCAGAAGCATAAGACAGCATGTGTCCTCAGTGAGGCCCGAGTACTTTTGGTCCATTATCATGTGCCCGAATGTAGCCAAGATGTGTTAGTCCACATCACAATTGCTAGGTGGTGTGGGAAGTTGTATCTGGAGCCACCCAGTTCTTAGTGGGGTCCTCATTGATGAGAAGGCGCTGGCTTGGAGATGGGTAGCTTGCCTTGATGCCTTTGGTTCATGGCCGTGTGTGGCTTGTTGGACCCTCCTGAGAATGTGGCTCCCTCAGGGACACCTTTCTGGGGGCACAAGCTCGCCATGGCTCTAAGTGACTGGGCCTGTTTTTCTTGGAGCATGTGGCTTGTGTCCTGTGGCCTAATAGCCTCATCTACTGTTCTGTGCAACCAGGGTGCCATGTGACCGTGTGTCTGTAGCTGAGTACTGGCTTAGCATGTGTCCCAAGTGCCTTTCTCTTTAACACTGGACTGACTGGAAAGGGTTGTGGAGACTAATCAAGCTCCCAGGCAGCAAGGGAACCACACCCAGGTTGGAGAGGCAGACCTAGTGCCTGGCCCCCTCTCCATACCTGGTGCTGTCTCCAGTTAAAACAACAGGCTGGTTTCCCCCTAGACCTTCTTCCCAGAGACCACAGACATTTATGACAAGAAGAACATGCCCCGCGTGATCTACTGCATCCATGCCCTCAGGTGAGAGACACTGAACTTATCATTGGATTTCCTTCAAATGAATGTGACCCATGATTGACAGAGATAGCGAAACAGGAAGGCGGGCTTGCTGTGGATGGGCCAAAAGGAGCACTTGTCAGGAGAGTGAGGTTTCATGTTCACAAGGGTGTTTAGGTTGACATGCATGTTTGCAGGCGCATTCATGTGGGTGAAAGGAAAGGACAGGAAGTCCAGGGTCTTTAGCTTGAGACTAAGTTGAAGGGATCAGAACAGAATGCATGTGGAAGGTCATGTACAGGCTGGGGATGTAGCTTGGTGGTAGATTCTTGTCCAGCATGTGCAAGGGTCTGGGTTCAATCCTCTGCACCACCAAAAAACAAAAACAAAAGCACCATATGCAAGCCACATAGTATGAGTGACACAGGCTGTTGGGTCCTACTTGTGGCAACCTTCAGTAGTTAGCTGGCTGTATCACAGGAATTGGACTACTAGATCTTATGGCCATTTCATCTCTTCCTACCTTCACTTCTTATGTCCTTTTATGTTTCTGTTCCTTGGCTCAGCAGGTCTATGCCTGCAGCGCCTTGCCTGTCCTCTGTCACCATCCTGCGACTTGTTCTTGCCAAGTGTCCTCTGCAAAACCTTCCCAATCCCACCAGGCCTTCCACACCTACTTATTCACCTCTCTAGCATTTGCCTTAGGCTGTTGCATGATAACATTTTTTTTCAGTGGATTGGAGGTTATTCAAGGGCAGGTCTTAAGTAGTCTTCATCTCCAAGTTGCCCTGGTATATGTACTGTGCCTGCCTGTTGTCTTGGGCACCAGTGCCTTCCAACACCTTCCATTCTTTTCCAGTCTCTTCCTATTCCGGCTGGGGTTGGCCCCTCAGATACATGATCTCTATGGGAAAGTGAAATTCACAGGTAAGCACAGCTCCTTCCCCAGCCACCACAGTCTGGGCAGGATCTTGGGGTCCAAGCCTGATGAAGGGTACTGGCGGTGTCGTTACAGCCGAGGAACTCAGCAACATGGCCTCTGAGCTTGCCAAATACGGCCTGCAGCTGCCTGCCTTCAGCAAGATTGGGGGCATCCTGGCCAATGAGCTCTCTGTGGATGAGGCTGCAGGTAGGGACCAGCCCCTGCCCTGCTAGGAGTAGGCGCAGTGAGCATGGGGGAACTTCAAGCCTCCTGATGCTTCGGCAGGTTCTGGCCACCTCTCACTCAAAGGCAGAGCAGTCAGGTTACCTGGTTTGCCTGCCCCTGAGGATAGTGAAGGGCGTGGTGTTGGAGCAGTCTGCAACTGGTTGCACTCTGGCCTGGGGTTCTTTTTGGCCTCCTGAGCTTGTTTCCATGCCCCTTCCCTCCCAGTCCATGCAGCTGTTCTTGCCATCAATGAGGCAGTGGAGCGAGGGGTGGTCGAGGACACCTTTACTGCCTTGCAGAATCCCAGTGCTCTCCTGGGGAATCTGCGGGAGCCTCTGGCAGCCATCTACCAGGAGCTGCTGGCCCAGGCCAAGATGGAGAAGGCTGCCAATGCCAAGAACCACGTAAGGAAGGGTCTTGGGGTACTACTGAGGCCAAAGAGTTAAGTGACCTGAAAAATCTCAAGTGAAACTAAGACTGTCCTGTTTGTAGTTCCAGAGCTGCTTGTTAGGGAAGCTGTTAACTTGCCAGTGGTCTTAGAGAAATGGGACGAGAACCCAGGAGAATGATGTGAATTCAGAAGAGAAGCCTGGAAAAGAAATCTCAGGGGGATGATCTTCAGGGAGGCCTGAGAGGGCTCTGAAATGTGGACTGGGATGAGAATGGACGGGAGATTCCCAAGGCTGGTTTAACTTAACTGTGTCAGGGTCAGAGGCTTAGACTACAGTTTCCCCAGAATGCTTCTGAGCTGACTGACCTTGGCCTTGAGAAGTTCCCCCAGGAGAAATCTGTGTAGACAGGGCAGAAGGCTTGTGAGAAGACTATATGGGTTCCCTTCTCCTTTAGTTTTTGCAGGATGACAGAGAAAGCCAGGACATCTATGACTACTACCTAACCCAGACTGAAATCCAGGGCAGCATTAACCATGTCAATGGTAAGGGACAGGCCGAGGGGGGCTTGCAGTTACTCTCAGGCTGAGCACTTGGAAGTTTGGGGATGAATTCTTTCAGAAAGCCCTGTCACCTCACTTGAGCCAGCTCTTGCCTCAGGAAGAAAGATGAGAATCCAAGGAGTGCATGCTGTGTTTTCTGGCCGTCAGTGTCTGGAGAAGTGGTCCATGTGTGGGAGGTTTCTGTTTAAATGGATTTCTGTGGAGAAGACACAGGCAAAGGGACAGGCCTTTCAGCTCTTGGTGCTGGGGGAGCAGTTGGACTGGTGTCCTTAAGAAGAGAATGTAGAGTATAGATGGAGGTAGGGGGACTAGGGGATGAGGGGCAGCTGGAAGGCTCATGGGTGGGCATTTGCCTATGATGGTCAAAATATCCTCAGGGTTTGAGGTAGTAAGATGAGAGGCTATGGAGATAAAGCTGAGGAATTTGGGCTGGAACAATTGCTCAGGAACCCAAGGGACCAAGGTCAGGAAACTAGGAAGGCAGGAAGAGGGCTTCCTCACATTATCCATCATGAAATCTTGGCCTTTTTCAGTCCACAGGGCTCTAGAAGTTGTTGATGATGCCCTGGAACAACAGAGCTCTGAGGCCTTGCTTGAGGCCCTGCAGGATCCTGCCCTGGCCCTCCAAGGGCTGAGGAGAGACTTTGCTGACTGGTACCTGGCACAGCTGAGCTCAGACAGAGAGCAGAAAGCACAGGTCAGTCTCCATCTGTTACCTGCTGCTTCTGACTGAAGGATGGGAGAGGGCCTCTGACTCAGGCACTGCCACTGCCAGTCCTTGTAATCAGGAAGTGCTGAGTGCATGTTTAAAGCCTAATCTACTGGGCTGATCAGCTTCTGCCCTTCAAGAGTCCTTCATACTGACCTGGAGGCAGTGGTATGCACCCCCTTTGCTGAATTGGAGTATCAACTTGGTAATCTTGTTTTCAACACTGCTGACTTTGTCGGTTTGTGATGTAGATGTTTGTCATTCACACACCCCGTTCAGTAAAAAAGGATAAGATGGGTTCATAGGGATGGGTGGGCCAGGCTGGTCTGCCTGTAGAGGTGAGGTGGGGTGAGAGGTGGCTGCTGGGTGGACTGGGAGCTCATGCTGGTCGCCCCCAAACATCCTCACGGCCTCAGAAGACTCTCCCCTCACATCTCTTCCCTCTTTAGGAGCTGGGCCTGGGGGAGCTTCTATTAAAGGAGGAGATCCAGGCTGCTGTGGCTGCAGCCAACATGAAGGGTGATCAGCAGCAAGCCAGTAGGTCATCGCCGGGCCTGAGGTTTGGTCTGGGTGTCCTGCGGGCTTTTAGAAGATCGTCCCACACCCTCACTGGCTTCCATAGTGGGCAAGGAAAATGCCACCAGCCTGCTGAAGGATATCTGCCCTCTCTTTCTGTATTCTATTCCTGGCTGCCCTGGGGACCCTATAATAAGTTCACAATGGTCTCAGAGACAATGCCATGTTAGTACTGCACTGGGAAGGCAGTTTCCTCCCAGGAAATTTGCCATTCTGACAGTTTCAAACTGTTTGACTTTCTTGGCTTCTGAAATGTAGCAGTTTCCCAGGTGAGAGAAATTTGTATTCTCAGTTTCCCTTAAAAACATGCAGATAAAAGTCTTCACTCAAAGAACATGAGCCGGTCATCCTCTTCCCGTGAGAGGTCAGTCTGTCTTCAGGAATGAGGCAGAGTGCTCAGCACACAGCAGTGGCCTGTGACACTAGACCTCTTGGCCTCTGTCTCTCAACTCCTAGACACCAGCTCACTGTGGCCCCAAGCCACTCCTGGCTCCTGCTTGCCTTATCAGCTCAGGTCATTCCCAGATTGCTGTTGGCCAGAGTAATTTTCGGGCAGAACAGTTCTTATCTGCTTATCTGCCTTGCTGAACATCTTCGCATCTTCATGGGTTTTTCCTTTTTTTTTTTTTTTTTTTTTTTGGAGGAGGGGTACCAGGATCGAACTCACAACCTCACCCTTGCCAGGCAGGCACTTGTGCCACTGAGCAAAACCCTGACCCAGTTCTGCCATTCTTTAGTGATACCTCAGTTCACAAATTTATTTCTTTCCACATTTCTGATCATAAACCAAATTGGACGAGAACTGACTCAAATTTCTCCATAAGGTCAACATTGAACCTAGCCACTGAATTTGAGTCAGTTCTCATCCAGTTTGGTTTGCAACCAGAATTGTGGAAAGAAAGAATTTGCTCAACTGAGGCACCACTGTACTTGAGTCCGATAGATAAGCCCTTCCTAGAGCCTCCTTCATCTCTTCTATCCACATTCCACCCAGCTCTGCTGAGCAGATGACCTGTTCTTTCTTTATTGCTCCCAGCCTTCCCATCACCAGGTCTCTGGTACTCTGGATTAGGTTTCTCTCACATTTTCCCTGCCAGGAGCAGGTGAGGCCATCTGAGAGCTGTCCAGGCCTCCTCTGGGAAAGCCTGCTGCTCACTCCTGGCCAGAGCCCCACCTCCCCTGCACTGCCACAGCCTGGGGGCTTGAGGGGAGGGGCTCAAACCTGACTTTGACAGCAAGGCTGTAGGTATTTTGTATCCTTATTTCTCCCCAATAGCTCGTGTGCTCCTTGATGCCTGGGCATTTTATAAGGTCCACAATTTGTAAACTCAAATTACATCAGTGTACCGCAGACCCTTTCTAACTTCCTGTCACTACTTGCCGCCAAAATGGCTTCACTTTGGACCCGATTCTTTCTTCCTCTTTACTGTCACCAAGGTTGTCCCTGGAGCCCCCTGACCAGTCTTGCATCGGATATGCTCTACAGCCACCTGTCAATCTTGTGTTCACCACCTTAGGATCTCACCTCTGCCATGATAGCCACTGTGTGTGTTCCATGCTGAGTTACTCAACTTCTAGGCCTGACAAATGGCTTCTTTATGGAGCCTCTTCTTAAAGGGACCCTACCCGCTTTTCTCCTGAGCATGGAGGAAGGTATTTCAAACCCAGCAGATAGCCCTCTGAGCAGTGACAAAGTTATTTCCCCTCAGAGGTCCCAGGAGTGCCTAGCCGGTGAGGAGCGCAGGACAAGCTGGAAGGCCGAGCCTGCATGGCCTCTTGTTCTCCTCCCCTGCAGTGCTCCAGGCTGTGCAACGGATCAACAGAGCCATTCAGAGGGGAGCAGCTGCTGATACCGTGAAGGAGCTGATGAACCCTGCAGCCCAGCTGCCTCCGGTCTACCCCTTTGCCTCTGCTGTGTATCAGCAGGAGCTGGCTATGCTCCAGCAGCAGCAAGGGGTAAGCCCAGGACCAGTGCAGTACTTCCTGTACAGCCAGGTGCCACCTGAGACGCTGGCAAGTGCTTGTGGAGAGCAGTGGTGGTCATCCTGGTCTTACTGAGCATCACAGTAGCCGATGCCTGTGAAAATCCTGCTTTCCTCACCCACTTAGTCCTGAAAGGAACCCCATCAGGTTAGTGTTATTTCTAGTTCAGTGGTGAGGAAGCCAAAAGGCGGTGGGTAAGTAACTGCCTAACTCCACGTGACTGGCAGTGGTGGCTGGGAGTAGATGCAACACTGAGCATCCTAGCAGGACGTGCTTTCAGCCACTCCTCTGTCCCACCTCACTTCAGTTCATATGACTTTTCTGACAATGAAGTGACACTGCCCCCGCTTAGGGATTTCTCAGGCTGCTGGAGGAGTTAGGATACACCTGAGGGAGCCAGGTGTGTTGGCACAAATCTGTAATCCCAGCGCTCTAAGAGGCTGAGGCAGGAACATTGCAAGTTTGAGCCCAACCTGGGCAACTTAGCAACTAACAAGACCCAGGCTCAAAATAAAAAAATCTTTTTTTTTGGTACTGGGGATTAAACTCACAACCTTGCACTTGCCAAGCAAGCATTTATGCCACTGAGCTAAGTCCCCAGCCCCCTTTTTTTCTTTCTTTCTTTTTTTTTTTTTTTTCTTTTTTAATTTTTTAAAAAGCTGGGAATGTAGTTTATTGAGAAGGCCCTGGGTTCAACCTCCAGTACCATACAACACAAAAAAAAAGAAAAAAGAAAAGGTGATTCAGGAAGAAGACTTCAGGGAAATAGAGCAGGAGGAAGCAGAGGCAGGAGGTACTATGCAAAGGCTTCTTGGAAGATAAGGCTAGTAGAGAATCACATTCATAGTGGGTATTTATAGAACATGTACTCCAGGTACAACCCCGACACAAGCATGACCTTCAGGAAGGCTCAGTCACACATATGGATTGCTTTCATGCAAGGAAGCATAAAATAAGTACTAAGGTAAAGCACAGTGACTACAGACTGCTATTCTTAGCTGTGTGGCATTAGGCAAGTTATTTACCTTCTTGCCTCTCATATCCTTTATATCCTTACCTCTCAGGATTGCTTCACCATCATATCGTTACCTTGCTGAGGGTAGTGAGCTAACATGTTTAGAGAGGAGCCTGGCGAGCAGGTTCAGCTGTCATCACAAGGTTCTAGTGTAGAAGGCAGGCAGGGTGATTCCAACAGAGGGACAGCAGAAGCAGATATTGGAGGAAGAGGAGAACCCGGCAGGCAAGAAGTGGAACCAGGACCTTGTGAATGCATTGAACTGTGGCAGTGGCCACTTTGTCTTCCTCTCTGTGCACAGGTCCTAGTGCAGTTCTCGGTATGGAGTAGGGACCAGAAGGCTGCTAGCAGAGTTCACTGTTCATGTGAGGCACCTTGGTTTAGCATCATTAGCTGTGGGTTTAGCTATGAAATGGGGCTGTGAGTGATAGATACCTGCCTCGTAGGCTTGTTATGAAAAGTTAACGATACTCTGTGTGAAGTACTTAGAATCCAACACATTTTGATCCCTGGTACCAAAAAACAAAAAATAGAATCGGGCACACATCTTTAGCATTCCCTGGTGTTGAGTACAACTATTAGTGAATGAACCCAGACCCTTAGGGAACCAACCCTCCCTTGTGCTGCAGGAGCTGGGCCAGGAGGAGCTCTTTGTGGCTGTGGAAATGCTCTCAGCCGTGGTCCTGATTAACCGTGCCCTGGACACCAGGGATGCCTCCAGCTTCCGGAGCAGTCTGATGAGCCCCACCACAGGCCTAGCCAATGTGGAAGGAGAAAATGCTCAACGGTGAGAGGGGGTCAACCACATTTTGGGAGTGAGGGGTGGAGGGAATGTGGTCAAGACTCAAGAGTCCTGTTAGAGAACTGAGCCTTCTGTGTGGTGGCCCGTTCTTGGGCCCAGCCTCCCTCTGGATCTGGTTCCAGTTCCTTGGCCTGTGTCTCTTCCCTGGAGTGGGTAAGTCTATGGTCATGTCCTTTCCTCCATTGAGACATTATTTCACAGCAAATGTTTGCATACCCAGCCATGTGCCAGATACTATTCTAGGTGCTGGGAAATGCAGGGAACAAAATAAATCCTGCCCTCATCAAACTTACTTTGAAACAGAGGGAGATGGATGATTAGAAAAGCAGAAGAGCTCAGCGTAGTGGTGCACTTGAGCTGTAGCTAAGAGATAGAGCACTTCCCTAGCATGTATGCGGTCCTGGTTCAAACCTCAGTACCACAAAAAGTATCTAAAACTAAAGCTTGTTGGACATAGTGGTGTGTGCCTGTAATCACAGCACTACGGAGGCTGAGGAAGGAGGATTGCCACAAGTTTGAGGCCAGCCTAAACTACATAGCAAGGTCCTGTCTCAAAGAAAAAGTGTGAAGTGCAGGAAGGGGTGGGGTGGGGGAGAAGGAAGTAAAGAGAGGAAGCCAAGGGTCATGGAGTAGTGGAGCAGGGAGAGGAGTAGGAGATGAAGACAGCAACAGAGGCCAGGCTGTGGCTTTTTTATTCTGAGTGAGGAAGGAAGCCACCAGGGCTTTCAGGCAGAGGGAGCCAAACTGATCTGCTTTAACAGGATTGCCTGGCTGCTGTGCTTGGAAGGGGTTTTGAGGGTGCATGGGGGAAAGGAGGCCTGCAGTACCCATCAGAGCCTTCCAGTGCCACATAACCAAGGCTTGGCTGGGAAAAGTGCAGTGTCAGGAGGTGTCAGCTTGCGGATGTGCCCTGAAAGCAGGAGAGCAGTGTTCAGTGGTAGAGTGGTTGGGACTACAAGAGGGAATGGAGTCAGGTGTGACTCAGGTTGTGGGCAAGGCAGAGACTAGGGGAGCCAATAATTGATTGAGGGGGGGATGCGGTTCAGATGTGAGCTTTGGGGTTTCCAATATTGCTTGGGTGTCCACGTGGAGACCCCTGGAGGCCACTGGGGTACATGACAACTAGAGACGTGCTTTGGGAAATTATCAGCATGAGGTGTATAATGCTATAGTTAGTTGAGATCAGCCAGAAGGTGAGAATGCTGGTGAAAGAGGGCTGAAATCTAGGATCAGGTGTTTCCACTTAGAGGTCAGGAGGAGCCAGGCAGCTGGTGAGGAGAGGCGCACCCAGTGAGTGTGCTTTCCTGGAGTCGTGCAAGGAGCCAGCTGAAGCACTCTGATTGCCAGCTGAGGGTGCAGTGCCCCTCACCTCTCTCTCCTCTCCCTGCTCCAGTTACTTTGATTCCCTGTTGGAGCTGCGACAGGTTCGTGGCATAGATGAGGCCTTCCTGAGCTGGAATGACCTACAGTCCACCGTGAGCCAGGTCAACACCCAGGTCCAGGAGGAAAACGACCGTGAGTGTGGTGCAGGGTTGGAGGAAGACAGCCCCTTGGGTAACCATGTCCTTAGCCAGAAGTCTGGGACCTTGCCCACCTCACTCTCTCTTCCTCAGAGGTCCTCGCTGTCAGCCTTATCAATGAGGCTCTGGACCAGGGCAGCTCTGAGAAGACTTTTTCTGCCCTGCTGCTTCCTGCAGCTGGCCTGGAAGATGTCAGCCTTTCCATTGCTCCACGGTACTATTTCCTCCTAGTGGAAGCCAAAAGGCTTAAAGCCCAGGTGAGCTCAGGCCTGGTGCTGTGGGCCATGAGAGCATGAGGAACACCCACTGTGGGGAGAGCTCCAGCTTGATTGACACAGCTGCTTCCGGGGTGGACACGGGCCAGGTCCCAGTCCCCTGGAGGACGTATGGCCCCCATTGCCAGGATACTGGGCAGTGTGGGGAGAACACAGGCTGGGTATTAGAGAACCTAGCCTGGTCCCTATTGTGGTGTTGTACAGATCCCTTGATGCCTCTGAGCCCTGTGCACTCACCTGTAAGATGCCGTGGTTCCTCTCTGGGTCCCTCCCAGAGGGAGGGTGATAATAAATGAGTTGGTAAATGGGGTGGGGTGGGCTTTTGAGCCGAACTGCCCTGAGCATGTGGCAGTAGAGAGTGGGTAAGAAGCAGAAGCAGGGCTCCTGAGCCAGGGGATTTCCATTTGAGTCCTGCATTCTGAACCCGGCATTGGTGTTCCTTACCTTCCAGTGCCTCCACCTCCTCACCTACAAATGTGTGACAGTAATGAGTTTATCTCAGAGTTATAGGACTAAGGGAGGTAGTGTTATAGGAGTGCTGCCTAACATTCATTGAGTTCTCATTCTGCCAAGCATTGCTTTATATGTGTTATAAACAATTCATAATAAAGTGCTTTATGCGGGCTAAGAGTATAGCTCAGTGGTAGAGCACTTGCCTAGTGTGCACGAGACCTTGGCTTTGATCCCCAGCGTAATTTTTTTAAAAAGGAAGGAAAGAGAGCAAGCTTTAGAACAGTGGCTGGCACATAGTGCTCAATAAAGTGTTACTTTACAAAGTCTGTCACTAATGTAAGAGTTGGGAGGAAGTCAGGTATAAGGTCAGGCATCATGCTGTCAGTGTGGCAGGCACAGGCCTACTTGAACTGTGCCATGTAATTGTCCTACTGCTTGTGGGTCGAGGATTATGGAGCAAGAACAGGAAAGAAAAGCAAAGGTCAGGTCAGGATCGAGCCATAGAGAAATGGGGATCTGGGTAGGTAGGCAGGGCCTCCAGAGTGGGCCATTCACAGCATGACTGAGGCTCAAGGGGAGGAAGTTGAGCTGTTGAGCAGGTGGCAGACACTGAGGATGTGAGAAGCTACGCAGAGTTCCTGAGCTGATGCTTGGAACAGCCTGAATCAGGGTAGGCAAGACCCTTCTGTTCCTGGCAGTGACTCAGAGAAGCCATGCGGCCTTCACTGTGACTCCCAGTGTCAGCCTACAGTTTGGTTCCCTAGGGTGCTTGGCTTGGGAGCCTGGCAGAACCAGACAACTGTCTTGTCTTTTTCCACCTCTTTTCATTTGCCAGGTGACAGGGGATCCTGGAGCTGTGCTGTGGCTGGAGGAGATCCGCCAGGGAGTGCTCAGAGCTAACCAGGACACACACGCAGCTCAGAGAAGTAAATAGTGGTCAAGGACATCAGGAGGAGCGGGGAGGGGAGTGGGCTTCACTGCTGTCCCTTCCACCTCTGTGGGGAGACAGGTTAGAGTCAGAACAGGAGGGCTGCTGCTGGGCCAAAGAGTGATCTGCAAATGCTCAGGAGTCAAGAGCTAGAAGTCCAGGCTGATTCCTTCTGGTCCTTCCTTTGGGCCCTTTCCCTGCAATGTGAGCACATGAGATTGTGTGGTGGCCAGAAATCCATCCTGTTTCCGCTGGTAGCTTGAGTTTGGGCCTAACAATTAGCTCTGGCTAGAGTTTTTAGTCTTAGGTGGGAGAAAGGTTGGGGTTCGAGGAGTGAGCAGGATCCATGCTGGCAGACCCTGGCTTGCAGGTGGGTGCTGAGGTGCCAGTTCTCAGGCTGGAGGGCAGGTGCTTCATCAGCCTCTACTTCTTGCATTGTCTTCTTCCAAGAAACTGTCCCAGTGTTCTCTGCCTATTTCTGTCTTTAAGCTTCCCAAAAAGCCAGTTTTGCTCTCCCTGCTCCCCTGCTGACCTAGCCCACTGCACCTCCCACAGGAGCCCTTCCTTACTGCCACCTCTGAGCACAGCTGCCAGCTGCCACCTGGGGATTCCCTGTCTCCTCCATGTGTCCCCTTTTCTGAAGTCTGCCTTGTTAGTTAGAGAGATAGGCCCTGTGGAAGTGACTTGAGGAAGGACTGACTACTGTCTTCTGCTGCCTCTGCCAGTGGCCCTCGGTGTGGCTGCCATCAATCAGGCCATCAAGGAGGGCAAGGCCGCCCAGACAGAGCGGGTATTGAGGAACCCTGCCGTGGCCCTGCGAGGGGTGGTTCCTGACTGTGCCAGCGACTACCAGCGGGCTCTGGAAGGTGCTGCAGCAAAGAAGCAGCATCCCGGTAACGCCCCAACAAATCCTCCTCCCCTCCCCTCTCCTCCTCTGCTGACCCCAGCCTCCTCTTGCCTCCTGTAAATCTTCTCTGCTTCCTTGGTTTCTTCTCAGGGAACACAGGTTTGTGGGTTCAACACAACATGAAGGATGGCACTGCCTACTACCTCCATCTGCAGACTTTCCAGGGGACCTGGGAGCAACCCGCAGACTGCTGCCTCAACACCTCCCACCTGACTCGGGAGGAGATCCAGGTTGGCAGGACACCTTCCAGGGGAGGGGTCATGGAGGCGGTCACCCTGCAGGAGAGACTCTGCCTACCCACCAGAGGAACACAGGCTGTGTCTCCTGTCTCCACAGTCCACCATCACCAAGGTTGCTGCTGCCCATGACCGTCAGCAACTCTGGAAGGCCCATGTGGGCTTCATCATCAGGCTCCAGGCCTGCTTCCGAGGCTTCCTTGTCCGCCAGAAGTTTACCAAAGAGTCTCACTTTCTGAGGACTAGGCTCCCAGCAGTCATCAAGATTCAGGTGACAGCTCTGGCTTTCTAAGTGCTGCAGTGTCCGCACTCTCCTGCCTCACCGAGCAGGGCTAGGGTGATCTTTGGGCCTTTGTATAGCCCGTGGCAAGTAGTGTGGACTCTGGAGGTTCAAATCCCAGCTCTACTACCTCTTAGCTACCTATGACCTTGCAGGTTATTTTTTCTCTGCCCGAGTTTCTTCCTCTGAAAAATAGAAATAATAATAATAGCACCTAGGTTGGCATAGCATTGTTAGGAAGGGTCAGGGAGGAATCCCTTGTATTCATAAGCAGTGCCTGGCTGGTAGGTAGAGACATGATGTAAGTACTAGATAGTGGCATCATTAGCACTACCCAGAGAGTGAGAGCTGCTTTTCAGCCTTCCCAAGGGAAGTGTAGCTAAAGTTGAGGCCAACAGCAGGAGAGCATCTTGGCTTGACTAGGAGTCAAGGGGAGGTGCTGGTGGTTGAGCAGAAAAGGTGGGCTGACCCTGGGGACAGGAGAGTCTTCTACCTTTTCATGCAGCCACCCCCTCCATTTCATCCTCTGGCCTGTGGATAACCCATTGTGGCTCCAAAGGCTAGCTGGAATGGAGGTCAGTAGGGAGTATAGCCAGGGGATGTGTGTAAGCCCTGAGTGACAGAAGACCTCCCCAGCAGGGGCAGTCTGCAGACCCTTTTGTAGATGTGAACAGTATAAAGATACTTTATTATTTAAGAACCATCCCTGAATGCCCAGTATCCACCAAGCGTGCCACAGGGCAGTGGGAATAGATGAGAAATAAGCATGAGACCCACAGGTGAGTGGTCACATCTCTTCCCTACAGGGCTGAGGTACACTTGATGTTAGATATTGTGATGAGTAGACACAACAATAACACCTGTGGACCTCAAGGGAAACAGATGTCCAGCCTGAGACTGGCTGTTGGCTCTAGATTATGACCTAGACCTACAGAGTGGTAATTGAGAGCTCAGAGACTGGAGTTTGCCTTCTGGCCCTACCACTTCCAGGTCATATGACCTTGTGTACTTTACTTAGGTCCCTCCAGTACTCAAGTTTTCTCATTTATAATGATAGTACTCATCACCTGTGCTGACTGTGAGGATTAAGTGGAAAAAAATCAGTGTGGTAATGGTGGTAGCCATTATGAGATATGGCATCAGGACACTGGTCTCAGGACTCAACAGAGAACTGTAATCTGCATGTGGTGGTGTGAGTCAAAGGGACCCCGCCCTCCTGAGCCCAGGCTGGAATTTCACACCAGGGAGATGAAAAACCACGCAATCAGAGGGGAGGGGATGATGTCAGAGGAACATTTGTCACTCATACTGGAGCTATTGGGTTCTGGCCTGGGTCCTAGGACAAAGAGGGGGAGGGAGAGACGTAGTAGAGAGCCTCAGGCCACTTGCCCCCAGATATGGGGAAATCAGACTCAGAAATGAGGTTGCCTTGACATGCCTGAGACTAATCTCTCCTGAAAGCTCTGACCCTAACTGGAACCCCAACCATGGTTCTAAATTCTGGCTAACCCAGATTGGCAGGTATACCTTTTTTTTTCTACCCTCGAGACAGTGTTTCACTAAGCAGTTCAGACTGGCCTTGAACTCATTTTGTAGCCTAGGCTGGACTTTTTTTTGGTACCAGAGATTGAGCTCACAACCTCGTGCCTGCCAGGCAGGCGCTTAAGCCACTGAGCTAAATCCCCGGCCCTATTTTTTGAGACAGGGTTTCACTATGCAGTTGAGGCTGACCTTGAACTCACTTTGTAGCCCAGGCTGGTCTCAAACTTACAACAATCCTCCTGCCTCAGCCTCCCGAGTGCTGGGATTAAAGGCATGTGCCACCACTCCTGGCTCCTGGGCTGGTTTTGAACTCAAAGCAATGCTGCCTCAGCCTCCTGAGTGCTGGGATTACAGGTGTGCACCACACCCAGCAGGTGTATCTTTTTGTTTGTTTTGTTCTGTTTGGCAGTGTTGGTGATGGAGCCCAGGTCCTCTCTCAGGCCAGACAAGTGCTTTAGCATTGAACTATACCCCCAGCCACTGAGGCATATTTTTAAGAAACCTTGCTGGGGCCAGGTAAGGGATAAGAGCAGAAAGCAGGCTGCTCTGCCATATCCTTCAGCACTTTCTAGAGGGTACAGAAGGTAATAGGTGGTGGTAGAGGTAAGAATGTCGAGGGCTGGCATGGAAATGGCAAGGTGAACAGCTGGAGTAGGGGCCAAGCTGTCTCTTTTACATCCTGTCCTGACAGGACTGAATAAGCCTGGGGTGTAGAATAAGAACTGGCTGTAGAAAGGTGAGGGAGATGAGTAGATGAAAGGACATTCTTAAATCTGACCAAATGGCAATGTCAGTGTGGAGTGGCCTCCTGGCCTGTATACTAGGAGATATTTGCTGTGCTTCCTAAAGCCCAGGGTTTAAGTGAGTATAGGTAGGGATGGGAACAAGGTTCCATAAACAAAAGGTTAGGGACAGAATGCCCTAAGGCATGTTGAGCAGAAAGTGAAATGCGTGAGGTGACTAGAATCCTTAAAGTGAGGGACCAGTGGAAAGTAATGTGTGGAGTACACATAAGATGGACAAGAGCTTCTGGAAGGTGTGGGCTGAGAGAGGCACTATCCAATCAGTTTGTTTGTTTGAGGCAGTCTCACTTTGTTGAGTTTGGGCTGGCCTTGAACTCACCAGATAGCCAGAGTGATCCTCCTGCCTCTCAGCCTCCTGAGTGCTAGAATTATGTGCTTGTGTCACTATGCTCAAGCCAGGCAGTACTTTAGGAAAATTAATCTCACACAAACTTAGGGTGAAAGGGAAGAGCTTCCTAGGAAGGAGACAACAGGAGGGAGCCCTGAGATGTGTGTTTTAGAGACCAGGGTGGGCGGAGCTAGTCAGGTTGTACCGTTTGCAGCAGCCCAGCAGCGGAGGCCAGCAGGCTGACAGCTGAATTCTGGGAGTCTTGGCGGGAAGATTTGCTGAGAGTTAGTCAGGAGCTGGTTGGTGCCGTTGTAGAGAAGTGCGATGAGAATCCTGGAGGCTGGCTGCCCAGGTAGCTATGGACAGAGATGGACAAATGTGCATTCCCGGCTCTGTGCCTACACGGCAGCACTTAGACTGCTTTCTCCACTCTAGGCTTACACGAGGGCAGTGAAGTATGTGATGGGCTATGGGCGGCTGCACTGGGTGTCTGAGTGTATTCTGGGGGAATATGGTACATGCTTTGGTGAAGGTGGTAAGTAGGTGTGTGCCCTATTAATGTGCCTTAGGCCTGCGTCTCAAGTTTCCACAAGGCAGTGTGGCAGAGGGCACATGCAGCCATTTGGTCTTCCCCATGAAGCCAGAAGGTTTTGAGAACAGAGCCAGTTTTCCCTCCCATTTCCTCTCACCGTCCCCTGAGATACCGGAACAAAGCTGCTTCCGAAGGCCTCTTGAGCTTAGGAGACCCCACCTAGGGTTGCCTCTGTTTCTCTTCTGTTCTCCAGGCTCATTGGCGGGGTTATAGACAGCGGAAGATTTACCTGGAGCGGTTGCAGTATTTTAAAGCCAACCCGGATGCCATAATCAAGGTAGCTGTGATAACTTGGGGGATGGGGGTGGGTTTCTTGTCCCTTAAATCTTCACACCTCTTATAACCTCTGGGACTGGCTGAATCAGGTGGGTCTCAGTTTGAGTCTCCAGCCTGGAGCTCTGAGACAGTGTCTCTCCTCCCAGATTCAGGCCTGGGCCCGGATGTGGGCAGCTCAGAGACGGTATCTAAGACGACTGCGCTACTTTCAGAGGAATGTGAGTGTCACCCTATGTCCTTGCCCCCTGCTCAGGCTTTACCCATAAGACCAGAACAAGGGTGGCCAGCAGGTTGTTCACGGCAGGTTGACTCCGTTGTGAAGATCCAGGCATTTTTCCGAGCCAGGAAAGTCCGGGATGACTACAGGATGTTAGGTGAGCTCCTGAACTGACCCCACCCCTATTTAAAGGGGAACTAGGACCCTCAGAGCCTGAAGCTCTGGGGATACACAGTGGGCAGGGAGAAGGCATGGTATCTATAGGAACTGGAACAGTTTCTCACATCTTGCCCTCCAATAAGAAACAACCTGTTCCAGGCAAAGCTCTTCCTACCAAAGCTACCACAATTTACCCAAAGAAACATCCTCCCACTAGGGTTCCAACTGACTCTAACTTTGCCTTCTTCCCCTGCCCACAACTCTTCTTCCTGCAGAGTTCCACAGGTCTTCACAAGCTTGGTGTATCATGCAGTTTTTCTGCCCTGTTGAGGCAGTCTAGGAGCACTGCAGGGAGCACCTGCTTCCTGCTGCATATTCCCAAGGTTGGATATGTATGTCCAGTCTTAAGGAGACCCTTCCAGGCTGCCCATGACATTTGTCTTCAAATGCCAAAGCCCAGCCTTCCTCTTCCTTTGGGTGGAGCTGTCTAATGGCCCATTTCCATATTTGCCTGCAGCCCCTGTTGCCTTAAAGCAGCGGGCTACACTCTCAGGCTGCAGGGTGGTGGTGCCAGTCACGAGCTGTCTCCCTCACTACTCAGTCGTTTCCTGTTCTGCCCCTTCTCCACCTAGGGACCTCACTCAGTCACCTGCCTGCAGACAGCTAGCTGTTGAGCTGTCCTTTCTATCCTTTCTGTCTTGGTGCTGCACTGCTATCATAGTGCTCAGACACACTGCCCTCCAGCTCTTCCTGGCATCCACTTGCCCTCCTCTCTCTTTCTTCTTCACATGTAGCAGGTGGGGCCTCACTGGCTCTGGGAAGCATTCTCCATGCTCTAGGTGGGCTTAGAGTTCACTTCTGTTTCCTAGCAATCCCCAAGCTCGACCTGCTCACAGTACCAGCCAGCTCTAGTGAACTATGGTTCATTTGTCCAGTTC
This sequence comes from Dasyprocta punctata, assembly GCA_004363535.1. NCBI lineage: Eukaryota > Metazoa > Chordata > Mammalia > Rodentia > Dasyproctidae > Dasyprocta > Dasyprocta punctata. The sequence goes on along the minus strand of RJWM01000474.1, from coordinate 145,396 downwards.
CTGTACCAGACTGCCTTGAGGCACAAAGCCTTCCTCTTCCAAATCCTGCCCCTTCATTCATTACTAGCTGTGTAACCTAGGACAGATTAATCCTCTCTCTGTACCTCGGTGAACTCATCAGTAAGGTGATGGTTATAGTGTCCTGACCACATAGATGGTTGAAAAATGCTTAAAGTGTCCTTCCCAAGGTAAACCTTATGTCTTGTTACTCCCATATCTTAGCTCAGAGACTTTTTTCTTAAATACCAAATCTCCATCTAGCTCTGACTGCCCCATAGTTTGAACTTCATTGACTGCCTCATCTGTCATATCATCTACCTCTACAGCCAACTCACACGCAGACCCTCCTGATAGCAGCCTTGTATGAGGCAGCCAGGGCTGAGTGGAGGCTGATGGTGAGGATGAGAGGGTGAGGGGCAGGTCAACCCAGCAGGAGGGACACAGTGGGGGCAAAGCCACCTTGGGAGGGACCTCAGAGCAACTGGGGATGTGGCTTGGGTGTTCAGAAGGTCAGTGAGAGAGGCCCAGGCTGGGGGTACATCTACATCACATCAGTCACAAGACACTCATCCCTGTTCAGGGACAGCCCTGACTGGAAGGCTGCAAACAGGACCATTTAGAAGAGCCTGGGTTGGTGGGCTGGGGGATACAGGGGCCGACTCTGGGTAGGGACCAGTGAGGAGTTCTCGGGCGTGGCACACCAGTCCCACACACTGTCCTTCCTACCAGTGCACGCTGCCCACCCTCCCCTCAGTGTGGTGCGCAGGTTCACCCACCTCCTGAACCAAAGCCAGCGAGACTTCTCAGCCGAGGTGGAGCTGCTGAAGCTGCAGGAAGAGGTGGTCAGGAAGATTCGCTCCAATCAACAGCTAGAGCAGGACCTCAACCTCATGGACATCAAGATTGGCCTGCTGGTAAAGAACAGGATCACACTGCAGGTGAGGGGGTGAGTTCCTATGCAGAGGGGTGCTGACTGCTCTCTTATTGCTAATGAACTTGTAATGTGCATGGGTTTTATCATGCTGGTCCTTGCTCCAGTGGTCCTCTGACCTTGTGATGTAGTAGAAGAACCCTGAAGTCAGAACTGCAGCGCCTGGCTATGCTGATTCCTGGGGACAGGCTGTAGGTGGTTTTTTAAATTTGTTTCCTGTTTAACAAACTAGGATGAGCCAGGCATGGTAGCTCATACCTGTAATCCTAACACTCAAGAAACTGAAGCAGGAGGATCACTGCGAGTTCAGGCCAGCCTGGGCTACATAAGCAAGTTCAAGGCCAGCCTGAACTATATAGCGAGACCCTGACTCAAAAAAAAAAAAAAAAAAAAAAAAAAGAATGAGAATGTCTACCTCTAGGCCAAATGCAGAGATCAATGTGAACTTCCATATCATCTACACATAAGTATGCAGTGACAGGATAATATCTCCACCTCAAATGTGTATCATAGTCTAATAATAGCAAAAAGGGAATAGCTTGAACCCAGTCATCTTTGAGGACTCACCCCTATAAGAGCAGAGGTGACAGATGGAGGCTCAAGGTAGTACAGGAGCCCTCTCACCCCAAAAACTGCTCTCCCCTGGCTCAGTCCTGTTCTCCGGACAACAGAAAGCCCAGGCACGAGTTCTAAACCATATGCTCGGAGCTTGGCCCAGCCTGGCCTGGTTGTATCCCCCACGGCTCCATAGGAGGTGGTCTCCCACTGCAAGAAGCTGACCAAGAAGAACAAGGAACAGCTGTCTGACATGATGGTTCTAGACAAGCAGAAGGGATTAAAGTCGCTGAGCAAAGAGAAACGGCAAAAACTAGAAGCTTACCAACACCTCTTCTACCTGCTCCAGGTTAGCAGAGGGCTCTGGAAGGAGAAACCAGTCCACCCAAAGGCCCAGGATTTTTGAGGCTTTTTCTTTGCCCTTTCCTCTCCTACATGATGCCCTTTCCCGTAATCCTAATGCCTCATCCCTAGGGAAGAGATTCCCTCATCTCCTGTTTGTCTGGGATGTCCCCAGCGCCCCAAGAAGGTGCGATAATACTTTCATGCCCCTAGTTTCCTCCAGGAAAGTCTTTCCTCATGTGATCACTAGTCCTTAAGGTGCATCCTCAGCCCTTCCTGTCTCCTGTTGCTCACAGACTCAACCCATCTATCTGGCTAAGCTCATCTTCCAGATGCCACAGAACAAAACCACCAAGTTCATGGAGGCAGTGATCTTCAGTCTGTACAACTACGCCTCCAATCTCCGGGAGGCCTACCTTCTGCTCCAGCTGTTCAAGACGGCGCTTCAGGAGGAGATTGAGTGGGTTCTCCCAGGCATGGGAATGGGAAGGGTGGGCTGAGAGCCCCTGTGGCTGCTTCACAAGGTCACATTCATTGAGGTTCAAGGTAGACTGGCGTCCTGGGAAGAGACTAAGATATTTCCACACAGCACAATGGACTGGCACACTAGCAGAAAGAATAAGGCAGAGATGGCGGGATGTGCCCTAACAGGGAAACTCCAAAATTGTAAAAAGAGAAAGCAACTACCTGTCCTACACCGAGGCATGAAAGTAGCTTCCCTAACTTCTTGAACCACAGGTCAAAGGTGGAACACCCCCAGGATGTGGTGACAGGCAACCCAACCGTGGTGAGGCTGGTGGTGAGATTCTACCGTAATGAAAGGGGACAGAGTGCCCTGCGGGAGATCCTGGGCAAGGTTATCCAGGACGTGCTGGAGGACAAAGTGCTCAGCGTCCACACTGACCCTGTCCACCTCTATAAGAGCTGGATCAACCAGACTGAGGCCCAGACAGGGCAGCGCAGGTGAGCAGATTCAGGGAGAATGCTTTGATCAGCTTGGTGGGACCTCACTGGGAAGCTTGGGGGTGCTTGAAGGTGACATGTAAATGAGCATGCTGATTTATGCAAATATGACACCAGCCCTACAGGAGTAAATAAATAGCCTTTCAGACCCCCTCTGGCAATTAACAGGGAACCCGATGTAAGTGACTCCAGACCTGGCGGGCTTAACATAAGATGAGCACAGATAAATATGCAAATGTGCTTAATTGCTGTGTCAGGGATTGCAAATGGCATGTCTAGTATGTTGGAAGTTGGGATGTAAGCTTATTGAGAGGGGTACAGATGAATGTTCAGATTTACAGATGAGTGAAATAATGGGAGAGATAGGCTGGCCTTGAAGGTCAGGGACATTGTCAAGTTCATAGGTAGAGGGGAAATTGAGCCACTGAGGATAACAGGTGGTTCTGGTGGCTGCTCTAGAGGGCATAAGAGGCTTTAGTCAGGGGAAATAAAGGCCTCAGCTTTCTTATTGTCTCAACTATGAAGGACTATGTGACAGGCAGCCCGTGGTCTCTTCCAATTCCCCTGTGGCATCTCTACATAGATACTACATTCTCCACTTCTTCCTACACACTTCTGGCCTCCCTGTGAGGACTCCACCTCTTTCTTCCTTGCCTTCCACCCCTTTCTCCTCCCTGAGCCCTTTCTCTTATCCTGACCCTTAGCATGCTGGCAGCCCTGGCATGTCTGTCTGAGACTGTTGTCAGAGAAGAGTTTAAGGGGACAGGATGGGCTCCAGCCTCATCTATTCTTTCCTGCCACAGCCATCTCCCCTATGACGTCACTCCTGAGCAGGCCTTGAGCCACCCCGAAGTGCAGAGACGCCTGGACATCTCCCTGCGCAACCTCCTTTCTGTGACTGAGAAGTTCCTTATGGCCATCACTTCATCTGTGGACCAAATTCCGTATGTGTGACGGCCTGCCATCAGCTGGGCATGGGCTGTGCATGGGAAGTGCAGAGCAAGCGGGAGGGGGCACAGAGCCACAGGTACTCTGAGGGCTCCCAGGAGCTGTGAGAAGGCTGGATCCCCTGCTAGGGAGTGGAGCTAGGCTGCAGTGAGCAAGGCGGTTTGTGTCCCAGCAGAATGTCACCAGAGCCAGAGGAAGGGACCTGGACTGATGTTGGGGACATATTGTTGCCTGCAAGCAAATGGGAGTAAAATGGCACTCTTTGGTCCATCCATAGTCAGAAATAAGAAAATATTTCAAACCAGTGAGGCACATTATAATTCTCTCCTTTCTTAAAATGTAGTCAATGGTTTTTGGTAAACAATTTGTTAGGCATGGTAGTACCCAGCTATAATCCCAGCCTTTGGGAGGCTGAGGTAAGAAGGTTACAAATTTTCGGCCAGGCTGGGTTACACAGTGAGACCCTGTCTCAAAAACAGAACAGTGACTGGCGGGACCCTGTCCCTCGTACTGATCGAGGCAGGTGGAAGAGATAAGACTCAGAGTGCTTGGCAGCAAAGGGACAGTGCATTAGGTTAATTCTGATGTGACTGAGGCCAAGCAGGAGAAGCAGCTGGTCAGTAATGCCTTGAGCCCTGGGACAGAGATGAACAGAGCCTGTTGCTTTGTTCCCAGATACGGGATGCGGTATGTGGCCAAAGTTCTTAAGACAACCCTGGCAGAAAAGTTCCCTGATGCCACAGAGAGCGAGGTCTACAAGGCAAGTGCTGTTTCCCCTCCCCCACCTCTTGAGCCCTCCTTTGTGTTGCCAGTACCTGTGAACCCCAGAGACACAAGGGCAAAAAGCCTATGCTGTCAGAATCTGGGGAGGAAAGTCTGTTCTTCCGTACAAATTGAGCCTAATCCACCAGCAGGCCTTCAGGTGACAAGGTAGACAGCCCTGGACTTCCTGTTAAGGAAGTCTAGGTTCTAGTCCCCACTCCTGCTCAAGTGTGCTGTGTGACCTTGGCAAGTTGCCCACCTGCTCTGGGTCTCTGTTCTCTGTAAAATGTGGAGATGGGCCCAGGTGGGCCTTCAGCATGAGAGCTGGCACCCTGGGGCCACAGCTATCAGGGTGGCCTCAGGGAGTCTCCTGTGCCCTCAGGTGGTGGGGAACCTCCTGTACTACCGCTTCCTGAACCCAGCTGTGGTGGCTCCAGACGCCTTCGACATTGTGGCCATGGCAGCGGGCAACACCCTGGCTGCCCCGCAGCGCCACACCCTGGGGGCCGTGGCTCAACTGCTGCAGCATGCGGCAGCCGGCAAGACCTTCTCTGGGGACAGCCAACACCTGCACGTCCTGAACAACTACCTGGAGCAGACACATCTTAAGTTTAGGTCTTGCGTCTTGGCGTCCCATTCCTTTATCCCTTTCTCTCCGCTTCTCCCCCAGGATGCATGAAGATGAGAGGCCCAGGGGTGAAGGGCAGTGAGCGGGCTGGGGCATAGGCTGGGGAGGCTTCCCAAGAGGAGGGGTTGGCTTGCACAGGACATTGGTGCAGAAGTAGGACAGGAGCTGAGAGTCAGACTGGCTTGAGCAGTCACTAGAGAGGCCAGGAAGGGCCGGCAGGGACAGAACATGACACATCACTGCCCCATCCACTCTCACGGGTCCATTTTCTGGGGGCAGGAAGTTCATCTACAGAGCTTGCCAGGTACCAGAGCCAGAGGAGCGTTTTGCAATGGACGAGTACTCAGACACGGTGGCTGTGGCCAAACCTGTGGTGTACATCACTGTGGGGGAGCTGATCAACACTCACAGGGTGAGGAGCTACAACCCAGCAGGCATTGGGAAAATGTGGGCAGGGAGGTGGCTAGAGCTGGGAACAAGGCCTGGCTCGGCCTCTGCAGCCCCTCTCTCTCCTGTCTCAGCTGCTGCTGGAGCACCAGGACTGGATCGCCCCCGATCCCCAGGACCACCTGCACCAGCTCCTGAAGGACCTTGGCAAGCTTCCCACCATCTCTGACCTCATAGGTACATACTGCTCCATGCCAACTGTCCCTAAGAGAGGGACAGGTGCACAGGTGGACAGGGCACAAGAGCACACCCACAGCCTGGCTCCCTCCCATGCTCTCTTGCTCTTGAGATGGACACAAGCCTGCAGACAAGGAAAGGGGAGACAGACGGAGGGACCAATACCATCGTGTCAGTGGCAGATTAGGTCATGTGCGGGAGACGTGGAGGGACAGGGCCTGTTGGGGGGTCTCTCTACCGAGGAGGATTTCAGGGCTATTGAGTGGGAGGACTGGTTTACAGTGATGCCAGGGCAGGATCAAAGTGGTGAGGGAAACCAGGACACTTCAACACGCACACCCAGGGCTGAGTGTGCGGAGGCACATCCGCAACGATGCCAGGTCCTGTGTGGGTGTTCAGGGTTGGGAGCCTGGTGTGGCACCCAGGGCAGCGTGGGAAGCCTCCATGGAAGGGATGTGCACCTCTGTGTGTATGCAGACACGTCCCTGTCCCTCTCATTCCTCACCCCTCCTCAGGGGAAAGCATAGCTGCAGACGGGCATCTGGACCCAAGCAAGCTCGAAGTGTCCCTGACACTCATCAACAAGTTCGAAGGGCTGGAGGCAGATGCTGATGACACCAATACCCAGAGCCTGCTTCTGAGGTGAGTAGGCCTCTGCCCCCTCTCCCAAGTGCCCAGCCCTGGATCAGTCCAGCAGCCTCCTCTGAGGGTACCTTTCCACTTTCTTGTTGGGCCCCTCATCCTTCAGGAAGCTCTCCCTGCAACTGACTTCACCTTCCCTTTCCATGGTGCTTCTGGAACCTGGGCTCTGAGCATGGTGTTACCACAGTGAGCAAAGGGGAGGTTCCTGGCAGTGGGTGATTTTGCTGCACTGCTTACCACATGCTTCTTACCTTCACTACTTGTCCTTAACTTCAGGAACCAGCCCAAGGTTGGGAATGGTTCCATCTGTGTAGCAGAGGATAGACTGAGCAATGGCAAGACTCCTCCAAGCCCTGCAGCTAGGGGTGGTGGGGCTCATGTCCTAATCACTCCCAGGCTTCATTACAGAAATGAGGCAGGATCCCAAGTAGGGCTGACCTGGACTGGTCATCTTGGCAAAAGAGGGGCCAAGTCACTAGCTCCACCTCCCTGCCAACAAGGGTAGGGCTGGGATGGCCACTCGGGCAGAGAACCCCAGGAGAAAGGCAGTGTCAGATGCAGTGGGAATTCCTGTCAGGGGACACGTGTGGTGGGGCAGGAGGAGTGTGTACTTCAGCTGAAGGACTCAGAAAGACAGTTAGAGGGCAAGGTGTTTTAGACACAATACCTGCTCAGCCCTTGCTCTCTCCTGTCTCTCCGGCATCCATGGCAGCTGGGATGAGTGATAAGGTCTGCCCGCCCACAGATCTCTGGCCAACGCACAGCCAGACCCTTCCCTGCCCCCTCCTCCCGACTACTGCCCTCTCCCACAGCACCAAGCAGATGCTGGCTGATCTCATACAGTTCCACCCTGGGGACACTGTGGAGGAGATCCTGTCCCTCTCAGCTCCCAGAGAACAGGTGAGTAGCTGGCCAGCCCACAGCTCTGTCTCATCACCCTGCACTGCTGATCCCTTGCAGTCTGCCACAGCAGCAAAGGAGAGCTGTGGGGGCCATGCCGCTGCCCTGACCCCAGCAGCCTCAGTGCAGCCAGGCTGCAATGCTACAAACCTACCTCCCTCCTGAAGTGACAGCCTCTGGGTCTGCCAGGGAGCAGTGTGGGTGGCCACCTTCTGAATGGGGGAGGCCTGCTTGAGACCTGGAGGCAAGAGATGGTGGGAGGTGGATGAGGAACCAGGGGCGTCCCAAAGATAATGTGGAGATGGCCAGCAGAGAGGCATGTCCTGAAACCCAGGATGGAGATGAAGTGCCATGCACAGCCTGGAGCTACCACAGAGCTCCAGTTTTGGGACGTCACAGCCTGCGTCTGCCCAGGTCCTGTGGCTTCTATTTGGGTCTCCTTTCATCTGCATTACCCACTGCGATCTATGATGTCACACCTTGATGGTCTCTGCCAGTCACACTCCCTGCCACCATCCTGCAGAAGCTGGGCTCTGAGGACACTTTCCCAGTGACACCCAACAAAGCACACAGAGCTCCCCTAGGCCTGCCCCAGTTTGGGGGCACAGCAGGAGAGCCTGGTGGAGCCCCTCCAGCATCTCTGCCCCCCAGGAAACAGCCCACAAGCGACTGATGTGCCAGCGACAGGCCTGTGAGGCCCAGACCCCAGAGCCACTGCGACGACACCGCTCACTGACAGCTCACTCCCTCCTGCCACTGGCAGAGAAACAACGGCGTGTCTTGCGGAACCTGCGCCAGCTTGAGAGCCTGGGCTTGGTCAGTGCCAGTGATGGCTACCAGGTGCTAGTGGACGAGCTGGCCAAGGTAATGGCCTGGGCCCCATGTGCCTGCTGCATGTGTGTGCAGGGCCTGTGTGCATACTTGGGGGTCCATCGTGTTGGCATAATGAGGGCAGGCCTCTCCCTGGTGACTGGTCCCAGCCCAAAGAAGGTGCTCATGGAAGGAAAGCACCTAGGGGTAGCTACAGGGAAGGATATTCTTACAATTCTTACAGAAAAAGTAATTTAGAAAGTGGTTTTGTGGGAAGAGAGGTCTTGAAGACCTGCCTTGTGAATCTGGTGTGGCTGCCTTGAGATGCCATCCTCCCAGAGGAAGCTTGCCTCTTCCTGTGTTCCCAAACATCCTCAGTGGCCGGCCCAAGACTCCCTGGCCAGGAAGGACCACCTGACCCCCTCCCTCCACCTCCAACCTCCAGGACATCCGCAATCAGCGCAGACATCGGCAGCGGCGGAAGGCAGAGCTGGTGAAGCTGCAGGCCACCTTCCAGGGCCTGAGCGCTAAGACGACCTTCTACGAGGAGCAGGGCGACTACTACAGCCAGTACATCCGGTCCTGCCTGGACCACCTGGCCCCCAGCTCCAAGTAGGTTACCTGTGACCTCTCCCTCCAGCACAATGCACTCCCTCCTGTGTATGAGGCTCACTCCCAAAGTCTGGGGCTCAAGTGCAGCCCCCTTCTGTGTGTGTGTGTGTGTGTGTGTGTGTGTCCTGTGAGGAACTCCCTTGGGGCCTGGCTTCCTTCCTGTCAGCCACAGAAAACAAGTATCTTTGGTGGTATAGAGCTTGAGGGTGAATTCTCTGGGGCTTCTTTTAATCAGGAGTTCTGGGAAGGGGAAGAAGCAACCATCCCTTCATTATACTGCCGCCCAGCTCCTGGAGAAGGGTGTCTTGTTGGAAATTGAAGATCTCCCTGCTTCTCAGTATGTAGGGGGAACAACTCTGGGGTGGCGGGCTGAAGCATGGGGTAGGAGGGAAGCAGCAGCGTAGTCCCTGCTTCAAAGGAGTGGCTACAGTGAGGATGGAGAGCAGGGAGTGAAGGACAGCAGAAATGGTCCAGCACAGTTCTAGAAAACTGGAAAAGTTTCCTGGAGGTGAGAACAGTTGGGTAGGGGGCAAGTGTACTGAGTGAGATGGTATAGACCTATAATCCTAGCACTAAAGGAAGCTGAAGCAGGAGGTTCACAAATCCTACCTGAGCAACTTAGCGAGGCCCTATCTCAAAACAAAAAGGGTTGGGGCTGGATGTAGCTCAGTGGTAGCTTGCCCCTGGGTTTAATTCTCAGGACAGAGAGGACAGATGCAGAAATTGGGAGAAGACAGAGAACTGGGAGCTGGGCCCCTAGGAACGAGGGAGGGGAAGCCTGGCTCTGGAGGATACATGCCACTGCCTAGGATGAGGAGTAGCAAGAGCAGGGCTGTGGCCCTGGGAAGAGTTGATGAACTCTTGTGTTGAATCCTATTCCTGACAGCTTCAGAAATGTCATTTTTGACATCACCCCTGGAGATGAGGCAGGAAAGTTTGAAGTAAATGCCAAATTCCTAGGTGTGGACATGGAGCGATTTCAGCTTCACTATCAGGTGAGGGGACACCCGTGAGCCCTGGAACACTGCTGGGTCAGGGAGTATCCAGCTTGGCTTCACTCATGAAGCTGGGCATCCCCTGGGCAGCCTTGATGGCCTGACCATTTCACACCAGGGGAAAGCACAGCAGGCTGGTGGTGTGGGCACTGGATTAATAGTTGAAGCCCTGTCATAGTCAGGGGCTCTTCCCCATTACCTCACTTAATCCCCCACAGCCCAGAAACATTATCCCTGTGTTACAGGCTCTGAGGCAAAAGGCTAAGCAGCCAGCCTAAGTCATAGCAGTGTTCAGGGAAGCCGAGATTTTAAATCCAAATCATTCACTCTGCTGTCTTGCCTTCTGAGTGAGAAAACTGACTTCAAGCCCTGGCTTTGCTTGAGTTGTCATTTGTCCTCTCCCTCAGTCTTGTGTTTCTTGTTGGTGAAGAGGGTTTTCAGGGCACAGCCCCCAGGGACCGGGCAGGCTCGACAATGCTCAGTAGTTGGAGGCCAATGGGACCCCAGCCAGAACCTTTCAGCCCCTCCTGTACTGTCACCCCAGGACCTCCTGCAGCTCCAGTATGAGGGCGTCGCCGTCATGAAGCTCTTCAACAAGGCCAGAGTCAATGTCAACCTCCTCATCTTCCTCCTCAACAAGAAGTTCTTGCGAAAATGACAGGCAGCAGGTGCCAACCAAGCCTCCAAATCCTCACTCATACTCTGCTTCAACGCTAGCTCATGACTCTGCCTCCCTGCAGACACCAGAGCTCAGCATGTGTCCGGCTCACAGGTTCTCACCCCACCCCCAGCTGCGAGGGCTTGCCTATCTGGCCACCGGACGTCAGGCACCTCCTGGAGTGGGTCTTGCCCTAAGTCCAGCTGTGGCTTTTACATACCACACAAGCCCCGAAGTCTCCTAGCCAGTGAAATGTGACTCAGATCTGCACTTTGCCTAGGAAAGCTGTTGCTTCGTGTCTGGTACTGCCCTTCCATGGTCACCCCAGTATGACAAGCCCTGCTCCAGTGGCCTGGTTCCCTTCAACCCTCCTCCTGTAGACTCCCAGAGCCAGCACCAGGCTCCCTGTCCCATCTCCCCCTTCAACTCAGTGGATGTCTGGGCCCTGCTGAAGCCCAGGCCACTTCCAGTCCCCCATGCCCACCCCAGCAGGAGTCAGGAGTACGGAGCTTATTGATGCCCACGTGCAGCTGGCTCTGTTGTCCTTCCAAGAAGCTCAAATGTCATCCCCTTTCTTATGGTCTGTTTTGTATGTGGGCCACTGGGGTATTTATTCTGTCTGTCACCCCTATATTCCAGATCATTGTACAGCCTTAATCATGGTTTTGATTCTTTCATCTTTTTCAGCCCAAGGAAAGTTCTCATTTCCCTTTTTCAAACTAATATCCATGCCAATTTCCCCTACCTTGTATTAAAATCCCCTTGGGTACACATACCTGTAATCTCAGCTCCTCAAAAGGCTGAGACAAGAGGATCACAAGTTCTAGAGCAGCCTGGGCAACTTAATGAGATCTTGTGTCAAAATGAAAATTTTAGAAATGGCTGGGAAGGTAGCTCAGTGATAGAATACTTACCTAGTATGTGTGAAGCACTGGGTTCTATCTCCAGCACCAAAAAATAATAAAGGAGTGAAGTCCCTTAGGTGAAGGAAGTAGAGTTCCCATTGTATTTAAGAGCTTTTAACTCAGCTTCCTAGAGGACAGGGCGATCTCTCCCCATTCTCTCAGAGCTGCTCTCCCAGCAGTCACTTAGACCTGTCCTGCCTAGGCCACCATCTCTGTCCAGCCCATGTCTTCCAACTTCCTGTTCCTGTTGCCCTCTGATCTCATCGTAGTAAGAGTAGATGTTCCCCCCACATCTGTGGATCACCCTTATTTCACTTCCCATAGTGCAGGCCTCAAGTTCGCACAGCTTCCCTAGAGAAGTGGGGACCCTTCCTGTAGCCCTCTGCAAGCCCAGGGTGAGCCCACTCTGCCTGTAGCAGCTGGAGAAAAGCTTAATGAGATGGGGTATTTATTCCTCTTTTCCCTCCCTCAGGGGATGAAGAGGAGGGAGGAATGCTTGAGTTTCAATTCTGTTTTTATCAGCCACTCTGAAAACCAAGGCAGAACTGGGTAACCAGGCCTCTGCCCCACCCATTCGCACACTGCCGAGGCTCCTCAGGAACCACGAGCTCCACTCTGAACACTGCGCCCTCTCCCTCTCTCAGGGAGCAGAGGGCCATGGGGAAGGGACTGTGTGACAGACACCTGCCTTGACATCTGAACTCCCGAGCAGCTGGATTGGGCCCCACCATGCTTCTGGCACAGCCTGCTCCCTCCACTTTGCTCCCTCTGTCACTCAGGATCTGTCTTGCTGTCACATTCAATCTCAGTCACAGCTTCCCCCCTTAACATGTCACAGCAAAGACTTCAAGCGCTGCCTTGCTCTGGGTGACAGTGACACATACCAGTGGATCCTAGTTTCTACGTGTGCTCTATCATTAAAAATCTCACACCCACCAAGCAGTTCCAACACTGATGCTTCCCACAATCACCTACACTCAGTCACACGTCCACACACACAAGTGTCACAAAAGCTACTGTTTCTGGGCCATCACTGGCTGGGATATTGAGCATTTGCTGCTTGCAGTAAGATAAGTGGCCTCCATCTTTGTTTAACAGATGATGAGAGTTCAGAGGCTTGGATCATTGCCTGTGCTTAGCTCGTAAGGGGCAGAACAGGGCTTTAAATTCAGGCCCAAACTGGTTGTGGTGGATCACACATGATCCCAGCATTCTGGGAAGTTAAGGCAGGAGGATCCCAACCTGGGCAACTATAAGTTCTGATCTCCAAAAACATTTTGTTGTTTTGTTTTGAGGGGGTGGTTTTCTTGTTTGTTTGTTTTTGAGACAGGGGCTTACCATACAGTACAGGCTGGCCTTGAATTCGCTTATATAGCCCAGGCTGATCTCGAATTTGAGGTAAACCTCCTGCTTCGGCTTCCTAAGTGCTGGGATTATAGCCATGCACCATCACATCCAGCTCAAAAAAAAATTTTTTTTTTAAAGGCTGGAATGTAGCTCAGCAGGAAGGCACTGGGTTCAATCATTTGTTCCGCAAACAGATACAGCCAGGCCTGGTGGTGCACACCTATAATCCCATCTACTTTTTTTTTTTTTTTTTTTTCTTGGTGGTACCGGGACTCAAACTCATAACCTCGTGCCTGCCAGGCAGGTGCTTAAGCCACTGAGCCAAACTCCTGGCCCTAGTTTTTTTGAGGCAGGGTCGCACTATGTAGCTCAGGCCGGCCTTGCACTTGCGTTGTAGCCCAAGCCGCCTCAAACTCAACACTTCTACCTCAGCCTCCCGAGTGCTGGGATTAAAGGCATGCACCACCACACCGGGCTTAATCCCCTTTACTTTGAGACTGAGGCAGCAGGATGCCAAGTCAGGTTACTGTGAGCAATTTAGCATGACTTAAAATTTACAGGTGAAGGAGGTCTGGGGATATTGCTGAGCACTAGAATGCTTTCCTAGCACATAAGAGGGCCTGGGGCCAATCCCCAACATTTAAAAAGGAAAAAAAAAAAATACGCAAGATTTCTTGACTTTGGATTGGGCAATAACACTAAGAAACCAAAAGCAGCCGGGCGTGGTGGCACATGCCTTTAATCCCAGCACTCAAGAGTCTGAGGTAGGAAAAGCGTTGTGAGTTCGAGGCCAGCTTGGGCTACAATGTGAGTGCAAGGCCAGCCTAAGCTACATAGTGCAACCCTACCTCAAAAAACTAGGACCCAGAGTTTGACTCAGTGACTTAAGTGCCTGCCTGGCAGGCGCGAAGTTGTGAGTTTGAGCCCCGGTGCTGCCAAAAAAAAAAAAAAAAA
>RJWM01000474.1:0-131720 GCA_004363535.1 Dasyprocta punctata | reverse complement strand
CTACAATGTGAGTGCAAGGCCAGCCTAAGCTACATAGTGCAACCCTACCTCAAAAAACTAGGACCCAGAGTTTGACTCAGTGACTTAAGTGCCTGCCTGGCAGGCGCGAAGTTGTGAGTTTGAGCCCCGGTGCTGCCAAAAAAAAAAAAAAAAACCAAAAGCACTAGTAACAAAAGAAAAAATAAATTGGCTTTATCAAAACTAAAATTTAGCCAGGCATGGTGGGGTATGCCTTTAATCCCAGCACTTGGGAGGCTAAGGCAGGAGGATCATTGTGAGTTCAAGACCAGCCTGGGCTACAAAGTGAGTTCAAGGCCAGTCTGAACTGCATAGTGAGACCTTGTCTCAAAAAATTACAGCCAGGGATTTAGCTCAGTGGCATAAGCCCCTGCATAGCAGGCGCGAGGTTGAGCTCGATCCCTAGTACCAAAAAAAAAAAAAAAAAAAACCCCAAAAACTAAACTAAAATTTGTGGGGATAAAGTTTGAAACAAAAATTAATAAAGTTCTTTGCTGGACCAGGGATATAACCCAGCAGCATAAGCGCCTGTCTGGCAAACACAAGGTCCTGAGTTTGATTCCCAGTACCAAAAAATAAAATTCTTTGCTGCTGAGTTTGGTGGCTCACACCTATAATCCCAGCACTCAAGGAGGTTGAGGCAGAAAGGTTGCCATGAGTTCAAGGCCAGCCTGGGCTACATAGGGAATTCAAGGCCAGTCTGAACTGTATACCAAGACATTGGCTCAAAAATAAATACAGTCATACTTCGGTTTGTTGAACAACTCCACGTCTGAACTTTCCTCTATTCAAACAACAAAGTTCAAAAAAATCTGCTTGATGTTCATAACTTTGCTTGATAATGGAGCCAGAAATTGGGCCTGAAAAAAAGCTTGTATGTCCAAAAGAGACACAAGTCTGTCCTGCCGGGACACAAAGATGTGATGCTTTAGTCCAAGTACTGCTCTCAACCAGACAAAATATAGTGCTTGTGTTAGTGCATCGAACATCCATCGTTGTACCTTTTTATTCTTTTTTTTTTTTTTTTTTTTTTTTTTTTTTTTTTTTTTTTTTTGCAGTTTATTTGCTCAAAATACTGTAACCAGGGCTCCAAAGAAAGTTAGTGATACCAGCAGTAAATCTAAGAGGAAAACTGAGAACCACAATAGAGTTAAAGAAATCATTGCAATATTTGTTAAAGCCCTGGAAAAATGAATTTATAAGTGTAATTTTTGAGCCTGTGAACCAACTATTTGGTTTTCCATTATTTCTTTTGGGAAAAATATGTTCAGTTCTTAAACACTTTGGTATTCAAACACGAATTTGCAAGTAACAGTTCGATAACCAAAGTGTCACTGTAAATAACTCAGAATGGGTGAACATACTTGCAGGTAATAAATCTTTTAAGGGATTTACATTGGAGTGGGTAAAATACTCTTACAGCTCAATACAAGACACCCCAACTGAGGAATGGGCAGATATTGAGTAAACATTGCTCCAAAGAAGATACCCAGATGGCCAAGGAGCATCTGAAAGGACACATAACACCACTAGTCAACAGGGAAACGCAAATCAAAACCACTATGCAAGCCGGGCGTGGTGGCGCATGCCTTTAATCACAGCACTTGGTAGGAGGAGTGTTGTGAGTTCGAGGCCGGCTTGGGCTACAACGTGAGTGCAAGGCCGGCCTGAGCTACACAGTGCAACCCTGCCTCAAAAAAACCAGGGCTGGGAGTTTGGCTCAGTGACTTAAGCGCCTGTCTGCCAGGCACGAGGTTGTGAGTTCAATTCCCGGTGCCGCAAAAAAAAAAAAAACTCACTATGCAATTCAGTTCATCTCCACTAGAGCTGCTAAAATAAAACAAACAATAAGGAGTCTTGGGGAGCACATGTAGAGAATATAACTCACACACTGCTAGAGTGGCAAAGTGGAAAAGTCGCACTATAAACAATTTGGTAATTCCTCAAAGTGTTAAATAGTTACCATATGGTCAACAATTTCACTTCAGATATATACCCAATAAACTGAGCATGTCCACAGAGAGGTCTACATATGAGCCGGGTGTGGTAGTACACACCTATAATCCCAGTACTCGGGAAGCTGAGGCAGGAGGATTGCTGTGAGTTTGAGGCCAGCCTTGGCTACATAGTGTCTTTTTTGCAGGGAGTTTGAGACAGGGTTTCACTATGCAAACTGACCTTGAACTCACTGTAGCCAAGGCTGGCCTCAAACTCACAGAAATCCTCCTGCCTCAACCTACCAAGTGCTGGGATTACAGGGTGTGCAGCACCACACCTAGCCCCCTCTGCCTCCTAACTTTTGTATGTGGCATAAAAATTCTTTTGACCTCATGGATCTCCTGAAAGGGTTTTAGGCCACCATATCTGGCAAAAGTCCAATTTAATGACCACTCAACTGCATACTTTAAAGGGTGAATATGGTATATGGCTTCTTTTCTTTTTTTTTTTTTTTTTTTTCCGGCACTGGGGATCGAACTCAACCTCACGCCTGACAGGCGCTTAAGCCACAGAGCCAAACTCCCTGCCCTAATTTTATGAGGCAGGGTCGCACTATGTAGCTCAGGCCGATCTTGTGCTCGCGTTGTAGCCCAAGCCGGGCCTCGAACTCACAACACTCCTCCTATCTCAGCCTCCCGAGTGCTGGGATTAAAGGCCTGCGCCACCACGCCCAGCCTTATTTTTCAAAATAGCTTTTATTTTAAAGAATTTAAGTCCAAACCAGCCATGGTGGTGGACGCCTTTAATCCTAGCACTTGGAAGGCTGAGATAGGAGAAGCGTTGTGAGTTCGAGGCCCGTTTGGGCTACAATGTGAGTGGAAGGCCTGTCTGAGCAACATAGTGTGACCTAGGGCCAGGAGTTTGGCTCAGTGGCTTAAGCGCCTGTCTGTCAGGCGCAAGGTTGTGAGTTCAATCCCTGGTGCCACAAAAAAAAAAAGGGCTAAGAGTGTGGCTTGGTATGAAGACCCTGGGTTAATCCCCATTATTGGAAAAATAAATTCATGTCTGATTATAATAATAATAGATTGAGGCCTGTCCTTTTTATGTCACTTGTCTAGTAACCTAGTAATTCATTTGTGTCACATTTCACCAAAGTATCAGTCCATAATAGATTGGAAAATTTTTAAATGAACCACTTCCTATAGTTTGAGAACAATTCTAGCAGGCCTATTTTAGTACATGACCTCAGAGTAAATTAGCTGCATTGAATTATACTGGGGAGATCTATGTACAACAATAATTTATCAACTTACAATAAAAATAAGTGAACTAGGGAGGCTGAGTTGAGTAGCTGAGGTCATGTATATGGAGTGTCAGATTCTGCTTTATTCACTTAGCCATGAAAAACATTTTCTTATGTCTTTAAAATTCCTTCTAAAATGTTACTAATGCCTGTTATACAGTATATAGACCATATGTGAAGTACAATGTAAAATCCAATTCCTACCATATTGGACAATTGTTTTCTATTTTCACTGTTATACGTAGTTGTGCATGTGTTTGTGGTGCATGCATGTTGTGCTAGGAATCAAACCGAGGCCCTGTGCATGTACTCATTGACACCCCATTTTCACTATTATAAATAATTAAATGGATACATTTTTGTACAAGATCATAATTACATTTCCAGTTATCTCCTCAGAATAGAATACTAAAACAGTTGGCATGGTGGTGAATCCCAGCTACTTGGGAGGCTGAGGCAGGAGGATCACAAGATCAAAGTCAGCCTGAGCAACTCAGCAAGACCTTTTCTCAAAATAAAAAATAAAAAGGGCTGGTGATGTAGCTCAGTGGCAGAGCACTTGCCTACCGTGCATGAGGCCTTGGATCAGCTCAAGCACCAAAACAAAACAAAACCAAAAAACCCCAAAAACTAAAACAGAAAGTAGCAGATTAAAGAACGTGAACTTTTAAAAAAAAATTCTAGTTTTCTCCTAATTGTAGTATGTGTTCATTGTAGGAAATTAAGAATATATTTTTATTTTCTTTTTTGTGGCACCAAGGATCGAACTCAACTTTGCACCTGCCAGGGCAGGCGCTTAAGCCACTGAGCCAAACTCCCGGCCCTAGTTTTTTGAGGCAGGGTTGCGCTATGTAGCTCAGGCCAGCCTTGCGCTCGTGTTGTAGCCCAAGCCAGCCTCAAATTCACAATGCTCCTCCTACCTCAGCCTCCCGAGTCCTGGAAATAAAGGCGTGCGCCACCACACCCGGCTCAAGAAAATATTTTAAAAATCAAAAAAAGAAGGGTCTGGAATTGTTGTAGTCAGGGGTTACATCGAGAACAACTGCATACAGGACACAGGATTTGTAATAGTGTTTTATGATGGTCACCCAGAGTTGAACACAAGAAAGTGCAGGAAAATCTATCTACAACACTAAGACCCAGGATATTTAGCCGAGGGCCTGGATCCCACAGCAATGTCATGCATGAGTCTCACTAGAGATCCAAAACACATGACAATGCCTCCCACAGTTCCAACTGGGAATCTAAGAGCCCACAATAAGGACTCACGCCAGTCTATTTACGATTCTGTGCCAGGAAGGCCAAAGGTCAGCGGTGGAACTAGGAAGTCTGTGTCAGCGGGGTGAAAGGAGCTGTGCAGTAGGTTGAGGGTTCTACATGGGAGCTGAGAAGTCACGCTCAAAAGAAGAAGCGGGGCTGCCCTGAAGAGCACCACAGACATCCCCAACGGCAACAAGGTCCTGCACTACTCCAACGATGGAGAACAGTCGAGCACAGGTCAGGAAGCCCAGCGTGACAAGCTTCTCCAGCAAACAGCCTCCCCTCCAGAGCCAGGAAGCGATGCACAATGTGAGGAGCAAGGCTCCCGCAACGTGAACCACAGCCACTCTCACCGAAGAGGTCCCGAGCTCCTCCAATGATAATGGCCGAATCCATATTGGGGAAGCCAGCATGACAAGGACTTCCAGGAGAACCAGCAGCTCGAAACAGCAACTCTTGAAAGTACCCACAATGCCCCTCTCTTCTTCTCTACATCTCTTTATGCTGGTAACTTTCTTCAGGTGGAGCATCCTTACTCAACACCAGCTGAATTAATTCAGCCTGTGCTAAGTTGACCACCAGTTTTTAATCCATAACAGGGATGCAGCTCAGTAATAAAGCAAAAGGCCCTTGGTTGGATCCTCAGAAACAAAAAAAAAAAAAAAAAAACTACTCCATGACACTATAACCAAATGTCTTCTAATACATGGATGTATTTTGTTCTAATCATATTTGCGATCAGAACTATGTTTCATCAGAACTATATTGTTTTTTCCATTCAACACTTAAACGTTTCTCCATATTCTGAGGGATACAGAGCAACTTACTGAAACCATCTACTACAAGACCACAGTCTAGGTTTTGTAATTTTTTTTTTTCTTGCACCGGGGATTGAACTCACAACCTCGTGCCTGACAGACAGGTGCTTAAGCCACTGAGCCAAACTCCCAACCCTAGTTTTTGAGGCAGGGTCGCACTATGTAGCCCAGGCTGGCCTTGCACTCGCGTTGTAGCCCAAGCCGGCCTCAAACTCACAACGCTCCACCTACCTCAGCCTCCCAAGTGCTGGGATTAAAGGCATGCGCCACCACACCAGGCTAGGTTTTGTTTTGTTTTGTTTTTTTAAGTATGCTGGGGACTGAACACAGGCCCCACCGATACTATGCCCCATGCAGCTATACCCTAGCTCTGTTTTCGTTTTTGTTTTTTCAGGTACCAAGTATTGAACCCAAGGCCTCGTGCATATTGGGTAAGGGTTCTACAACTGAGCTATTTCCCCAGCCCTGAAGACTTATTTTGAAAGAGAATCTCAAAATTGCTTTGGCAGGCCTCAAATATTCTTTGAAACCTCCTGCCTCAGTCTCCCAAGTAGGTGGGATCATGGGTATGCACCTCAGCACCAAAGGCCTTTTTTTTTTTTTTTTTTTTTTTTTGCGGCACTGGGGATTGAACTCACAACTTCACACCTGCCAGACAGGCGCTTAAGCCACTGAGCCAAACTCCCAGCCCTAGTTTTTGAGGCAGGGTCACGCTATGTAGCTCAGGCCAGCCTTGCGCTTGCATTGTAGCCCAAGCAAGCCTCAAACTCACAGTGCTTCACCTACCACAGCCTCCTGAGTGCTGGGATTAAAGGCGTGCACCACCACGCCTGGCGACCAAAGGCCTTTTTTAATTCTTTTTTTTTTTTTTTTTTTTGCGGCACCAGGGATTGAGCTCACAACCTCGCGCCTGCCAGGGCAGGTGCTTAAGGCACTGAGCCAAACTTCCGGCCCTGGTTTTTTTGAGGCAGGGTCGCACTATGTAGCTCGGGCCGGCCTTGTGCTCGCATTGCAGCCCAAGCCGGCCTCGAACTCACAACGCTCCGCCTACCTCAGCCTCCCGAGTGCTGGGATTAAAGGTGTGTGTCACTACGCCCGGCTCCTTTTTTAATTCTTGATACATAAAATAATGCTGTGTTGCAAATCCTGCTGGACTTTTCTTGCTGACCCCTTCCTTTAGAATGGGTCT
Source organism: Dasyprocta punctata (assembly GCA_004363535.1). Taxonomy (NCBI): domain Eukaryota; kingdom Metazoa; phylum Chordata; class Mammalia; order Rodentia; family Dasyproctidae; genus Dasyprocta; species Dasyprocta punctata. Next base: position 125,194 of record RJWM01000474.1, on the reverse strand, counting down.
CCCTCCCTTCCTAGGTCACAGTTAAAGATCAGCAGAATTCACTTCCAGCAGTCCAGGGCTTAGGCTCAACACCCCAGATCCCACCCTAATCTTTTCCCTTGCCTGAGAATTTGAATTCTTAGAGTGGCCCCCAGAAGGAAAAGACAGGTAGAGCTGAGTAACCACGGAGAGACCTGTGTTCTGGCCTTGGGATCCTCATCCTTCCCAAGTCAGCTCAATCCTGCAACTCTGATGCACTCAGCACCTCTCAGCAAAGCTGGGCTCCTCAGCCCACGGTTTGTCATTTACAAAGGTTCCTTCCCAGCACATCCTTGCACAGAAATCTTCAGCCGTGTTTATTCCTTGCACTACATTTCTAGAAGGGTTGTCCTGGGTCAAAATGTATGCATTTGCTATGGATCTTTTTATATGAGACCTCATGTCCTCGAGGAAACCTGTACCAATTAACAGGGGAAAAAGTAAGAACAGAAATTCTGGAGGCTTTTCTTTTTTTTAGTAGAGGGGTTAAAAAAAGAAGCATTATGTGTTCACTTCAGTAGCACATATACTAAAAAGAAGCAACAGAGTGACAGAAGGGACAAGAGGCATACAGATAGTCTGTGATTTGTTACTTTTCACTCAAGGTCTGTAAATCCAGGTGTGGTGCTGCACACTGTAATCCCAGCACTTTGGGAAGCTGAAGCAGTAGGATTGGTGAGTTTGAGGTTAACCTGGGCTACACAGCAAATTAGAGCCTAGACTGCAACACAGTGAGACCATGTCTCGAAAAAAAAAAAAAAAAAAGAAAGAAAAAGAAATCAAGATCCATAAAAAGGAGCAAAGTGAGACCCCAAGGGGAATCGGTAAGCGCTGTGTGTGTTTCCCCACCTCCTTTGACTAAGTTTTTGTGGAGGGGCCAGAGCGAGGTGTACACTTGCTCCCCTCCCTTTGAATGCAGTTGGCAGGGGAAGACACTGCTGGGACCAGAGAGAAGCCACATCTTACTGTTACCAGTCAACACAAACCTTCCTTGCTGTGGCTGTGAAACCTGCCTGCTCTTCCCACAGCACGTAAGAGTCCCCTTTCTCTGCAAGTCACAGATACATCTGCCCAACATGATGTGGGACCCTGAATTAGACTGTGGCATGGAGGAAAGGACAGTGGCGGAAAACTGGGGAATCTAGCACATTCTGGAGCTTAATTATATTTTCCTACTGGTTTCTTGGTTTTGCAAATACACCACGGAGGATAAGATGTCATCTTTTGGGAAACTCAGCAAGGGCCACACAAAAACCCTTTGTGCCCTTTTGCAACTTTTCTGGACACCTAAAATTACTAACAAATTAAAAGTTTATTTTAAGCTTTTAATAAATTTAAAGTTTATTAAAAACAGGAGTGGGGGACAGAAGTGTTAGTCTTACCTTTGTCAGCAGCCAGTATTTTTAAACATTTTCACCCCCCAACAAATATTTGTGAAGTGCCCTGCCTACGAGGGGCGCTGTCATGGGCACAGGCTTCAGGGAACAGGGCAGACCAAGGTCAGTGTCCTTGGGGAGCTGGTGGCATGGTGGGGAAAGAGAGGCACTTGAGAGATTAGAAGAAATAGGTGCTCTGGATAAGGGGAAAGGCAGGGAGGGCTGCGGGAGGCAGCAGAGGAGGACCGGGGCTTGGTGCGGCCACAGCGCTTGCTCAGACTGTGTGAGGCCCTGGATTCCATCCCTGGCACTGCCAAAAAAAGAAAAAGAAAAGAGGGGGCGGTCAGTAGGGCCTCATCAGCACAGTGGAGAGACAGCTGTGTGGGTACTGGTAGAGGACTGGCAGGGCCAGACAAGTTGCACGTGGCCTTGCAAGCTGTCACAAGGTGTGGCAGAGGCCACCAAACAGTTACTCAGCCACATTCCCAGCCCCCTTGCAGTTGGGTGGAACTGTGTGACTGGAAGTAGAGTCACTTCCGGGCTCAGGCAGTGAGAGTCCTGTATTCTCTGATCCCCTTCCCTGCTGTGGTCCCCGCGTCCCACAGTGTAGCCACAGCTGTGCGCCTCATCAGCCCAGGACCCTACAAAGCTGTGACTCAGCAGGTGGCGCCCTGCAGGGTCAGCCTTGTCTGTCTCTGGCCTGACTGTGTGACCCTCCTGAGGCCTGGGCAGTGGCTGTCACTGCAGCGGATTTCAACTGACAGCAACTGTTACAGTCTGCTGTCAATTTGAAAAATGGAAGAATAACTGCTTAGTTTTCATCTCCTTGATAATGAACACAGCAGACTATATTTTCCAAGGTGGCCCATAATGAAACTTCCCACACCTCCTGAGCTATTCTCACAGTGGCACTGGCACTCCTCCTATTAAGAAGTGGCATCTAAATTGGGCATGGTGGCTCCTGTCTATAATCCCAACATCTGGAAGGCTGAGGCATGTGGATTCTAAGTTCAAGTCCAGCCTGGGTAACTTAGCAACTTCCCTGTCTCAAAATAAAAAATATAAAAAGAGGAGATATTGCTCAGTGTGGGGACCTTGAGTTCAATCCCCAGGACCACAAAAGAAAGCAGGAAGGAGAAGAAGAGGAGGAGGAGGAGCGGAGGAGGAAACATGGGAGGACAGGCTTGTAATCCCAACACCTGGGAGGCTGAGGCAGGAGAATTACCTCCAGTTGGAGGCTAGCATGGGTTACATAGTGAGTTCAAGGTCAGCCTGAACTACACAGCAAGACCCTGTTGTCTAAAAAAAAAAAAAAAAAAGTGCACACCTTTAATCCCAGCACTCAGGAGGCTGAGGCAGGAGGATCGTTATGAGTTCAAAATCAGACTGGGCTACAAAGTGAGTCCAAGGCCAGCCTGAACTGCCTAGTGAGACCCTGTCTCAAAAAATAGGACTGGGAAGCTGGGTGTGGTGATGCATGCCTTTAATCCCAGTACTCGGGAAGCTGAGGTAGGCGGAGCGTTGTGAGTTTGAGGCTGGCTTGGGCTACAACGTGAGTGCAAGGCGGCCTGAGCTACATAGTGCGACCCTGCCTCAAAAAACCAGGGCCGGGAGTTTGGCTCAGTGGCTTAAGCGCCTGCCCTGGCAGGCGGGAGGTTATGAGTTCAATCCCCGGTGCCGCAAGAAAAAAAAAAAATAGGACTGGGGGTTTAGCTGGCAGGCACAAGGTTGTGAGTTTGATCCCTGGTACCCAAAAAAAAAAAAAAAGAAAGAAAGAAAGATAGATAGATAGAAAGAGGGAGAGAGAAAAAGAAGGAAAGAGTGAGAGAAAGCAAGCAAGCCAGCATTCATGACCCACCCTGAAGGCAAGGGACCTTACAGTGAAAACCAGGCTATTTGTCTTCTATTTATTTACTTATTTGAGGCACTAGGGATTGAACTCACAACCTCGTGCCTGCCAGACAGGTGCTTAAGCCACTGAGCCAAAATTCTGGCCCTAGTTTTTTGAGGCAGTGTCGCACTATGTAGCTCAGGATGGCCTTGAGCTTGCCTTTTAGCCCAAGCTGGCCTCGAACTCACAACGCTCCGCCTACCTCAGCCTACCAAGTGCTGGGATTAAAGGCATGCGACACCACACCTGGTTTATTTATTTATTCTTTTTTTTTTTTTTTTTTTGTGGCACCGGGGATCGAGCTCACAACCTCGCGCCTGCTTGACAGGCGCGTAAGCCGCTGAGCCACACTCCCGGTCCTGGTTTTTTGAGGCAGGGTCGCACTGTGTAGCTCAGGCCGGCCTTGCGCTCGCGTTGTAGCCCAAGCCGGCCTCGAACTCACAACGCTCCGCCTACCTCAGCCTCCGGAGTGTTGGGATTAAAGGCGTGTGCCACCACGCCCAGCTACTATTTATTTATTCTTATTAGTACATATTTACCATACATAATGATCACATTTATCATAGGGAATTTGTACCTGTATATCATGTCTTTTTTTTTGAGACAGGGTTTCACTATTTACAGTATCTCTTAATCATTTTTTTCCCATTTTTTTCCCATTTTCCTCCCCTTCTTTCAACCCTTCCTCCTCATTTGCAGGATTTTTTCTATTTTTCCCTTCCAAGCTCTTGTTTTAAAAATCCCTTTTCCCTTCCTTCCTTTCCCCTCCCCACTTGTCCCCTTTCCATTTGCATGTGTTCCTCCTACTCCCCAATATCTGTCCACCATTTTTGCTCCATGTTTCCCCTTTGGCTTTCTCACACAAGAGAAACAATGCAATATTTAAACTTGTGTGTTTAATTTATTTAATCTAACATGATAAATCTAACATGATGGGCTCAAGGTGCATCCATTTACCTAAAAGTGACTCAAGTTAATCCTATTTAGTTTCTAGCCGGGCGTGGTGGCGCATGCCTTTAATCCCAGTACTCGGGAGCCTGAGGTAGGAGTAGCGTTGTGAGTTCAAGGCCTGCTTGGGCTACAATGCGAGCACAAGGCTGGCCTGAGCTACACAGTGCGACGACCCTGCCTCAAAAAACCAGGGCCGAGCCGGGCGTGGTGGCGCACGCCTTTAATCCCAGCACTCGGGAGGCTGAGGTAGGCGGAGCGTTGTGAGTTCGAGGCCGGCTTGGGCCACAACGCGAGCACAAGGCCAGCCTGAGCTACATAGTGCGACCCTGCCTCAAAAAAAAACCAGGGCCGGGAGTTTGGCTCAGTGGCTTAAGCGCCTGTCTGACAGGCATGAGGTTGTGAGTTCAATCCCTGGTGCCGCAAAAAATAAATAAATAAATAAATCCTATTTAGTTTCTGACACCCGATGATAAAGGGCAGAATGGCTTCTGCTGGTCCCCACACCTCAAGGTGAGGAAGTCAAAGCCCATGGAGAAGTCCAGAGAGCTGTCCCCACTCCTGCCCCCCACTGAGATCCTGGCTGGCCACAGTGACTCCAGCTGTCTCCAGATGGCCCCCACCACTGTCTATAACCCAGTGAGTGCCCCTAGGAGCTGCCTAGCCAAATTCAGTCAACCTCAGAGCCTCAGTAATTCTAAAATAATCTTTGAAGTCGCCTGATTTTAAGACATTTTGTTACATAGCATTAGTTTTGGGTTTTTTGGTTTTTTTTTTTTTTTTTTTTTTTTTTGAGACAGGATCTTGCCATGTAGTGCAGTCTGGCCTTGGACTCTCGGTTATCCTCCTGCCTTGGCCACCTGAGTGCTGGGATTACAGGCCTTCAACACCATGCCCAGCTGTTACATAGCATTAGATAACTGGAAGAATATAACTGAACATTTTCCATGGTCTTAATCATTTGTTAGTTAGTTTATTTATTCATTATTTATTTATTTGAGACAGAGTCTGGCTATGTAGTTCAGACTGGCCTTGAACTCACTATGTAGCCCAGGTTGGCCTCAAAACTTGTGGCAATCCTGTCTCAGCATCCTGAGTGCTGGGATTATAGGTGTACCCCACCATACCAGGATCCATGTTTTAATTTAATCTGTTGATTTTTTTTTCCAGTACTGGAGATTGAAACCAAAGCCTTCATACTGAGGTATAACCTCACTCCTTTATTATTATTATTATTATTATTATTATTTCCTTTACTATTTTTTAAGATAGGGCCTCACTACATCTCTAGGTTGCCCAAGCTAGGCTCAAACTTGAGATCTTCCTGCCTTGGCCTCCCGAGTGCTGGGATTACAGGCAGGTACCACCACACTCAGCTGTTGAACTGTGCAAGCTTACTTTTTCTCTTTTCAGACAAAAATGCTACACAGGAAAAGGCAACGGATGGAAATACCAGACATATCCTTCCATGTGAACTCAGATCTAGGAACCAAACTTTCTGTGTATGGCTGTTGAATGAATGCACAGTAGGCAGTCAATAAATATTTGTTAGTGGAATGAATGATGCTGTCCACATTCCTGCCCCTTATTTGAAAATGTCATACTCAACCTAATTAAATGCCTTCATGAGATTCAGATGCATTATGTCATATTCCCCCAGAAATTTCAACCTACTTAACCCTTTTATTTTTATATATTTATTAGCAGTGCTGAGGATGGAACCCAGGGCCTCTTCAATGCTAAGCTACACCTCACCTCCTTCAGCCCCCTTCTTTTTTTTTTAATCATAAAAAGCTTACAGCAAAGTTTAAGGTTTGTTTGTTTGCTTGAGACTGGGTTTCACTATGTAGTTCCGACTAGCCTTGTACTTACTAGGTAACCCAGGCTGGCCTCAAACTCTTAGTGATCTGCCTACCTCAGCCTCCTGAGTGCCAGGACTACTGGTGTGTGCCAGCTTGTTGGTCTGAGACAAGATCTTACTATGTATGAGCCGGGGACATAGCTCAGATTCTGAGTTCAATTCCTAGTACCAAAAAAAAAAAAAAAAAAAAAGAGAGAGAGATCTTACTATGTAGTCCAGGCTGGCCTTGAGCTCAGTATATAGCTCAGGCTGGCCTCGATGTTCTGAGAATCCTCTTGCTTCAGCCTCCTGGGTGCTGGGGTTACAGGCATGCACAGAACACTTAGCTAGCAAAGTTTTCTTTTTCTTTTTTTTTCTCTTTGTTTTTCCTCTAGAGTCTGGAATAACTTAATGATGGAGTACTTGCCTAGCCCTCTTTCTTTTCACCAGTTCTGAAAAAATGAAAAAAAAAAGGAAGGCAAGCAAGTAAACTTTAGCTTCCTTTCAATTAAACAAATAAAATAATATACATACCATCTCAATGAAAGAGTCAAGTAATACATACAAAAGTAAGGTAAAGGGCTGGGGATTTAGCTCAGTGGCATAAATGCCTGCTTGGCAGGCACGAGGTTGTGAATTCAACCCCTGGTACAAAAAAAAAAAAAGTAAGGTAACAGACAGGGTGGTACACACCTATAAGCCTACATGCTGGGAGGCTGAGGCAGGAGGATCTAAAATTTGAGCCCAGTCCAGGTAACTTAGTGGTTTAGTGAGACCCTGTCTAAAATTTAAAAAAGAAAAAGAAGAGGAAGGATAGGGAGAGGGAGAAAAGAAACAAGAGCCAGGGATGTAGCTTGGTGCAAAGGCTCTGGCTTCAACCCCCTGTACTGGTGGGGGGAGGGGTAAACTAGGCACAGCACCTTTGGTGGAGCTCAGCATGTTGACAGCCTGGTGTGGTCACTTCCAGGCCTGCTCTCCTGCTCTCTGTAGTCTGCCTTCATGCTGTGACCAAATGTATTTTCCAAAAATGGCCAAGATAATGTTTTCTGTTCTACCTGCTCTTCCTAAATCTTGTTCTCCAGGAGGTGGCACCTGTGTTCTCTAGCCTACTACCCAGGCAGGCCTGTTACTCTTATCCAAGGTACAACAGCAACACTTGGTGACCAAGAGTAGGTCACTGCTGTGTGGTGGACAAAGCTTGTGTGTGTCTCCTGGGGATTCTGATGTTGAACTTTATTCCCCAATTATTAGGAAGGTGAACTGTGACATAATTGTAGTGGTTGGAGGTAGGGACTCTGGGAGGTGATCAGGGTTAGATAAATCCTCAGGGCGGAGCCCCATGATTAAATCCTGGTGCCTTTATTAGAAGAAGGAGTGACATACTGCACATCTCTCTCTCTGGCTGCTTGACACTCTGGGCCACCTCAGAACATGGGGCAAGGAGGCTGACCCCAGGTGCAGCCCCTCAATGTTGACCTACAAAACTGGGAGCCAAAGTAAACCTGATTTGTGTTACTTTATGAGTTACGCAGGCTTGTAATATTGTTTGGCGGGGGGAGTTGGTGGTTTTGCTTTCGTGGTACCCTACCACTGAGAGACATTCCCTAGAGCTCGCTATTTATTTATTTATTTATTTTAATTTAATTTAATTTTTTTTGCAGCACCAGGGCTTGAACTCAGAACATCACGCCTGCCAGACAGGCCCTTAAGTCACTGAGCCAAACTCCCAGCCCTGGCTTTTTTTTTTTTTTTTTTTTTTTTTTTTTGCTGGTTTTGAGCTTGCAACGATCCTCCAGCCTCAGCCTCCCAAGTGCTGGGATTACACGTATATGCCACCATACCCGGTTTGACAGGGTTTCACTATACAGGTCAGGCTGGCCTTGAATTCACTTTGTAGCCAAGGCTGGTCTTGAACTTGCAGCAATCCTCCTGCCTCAGCCTCCCGGGTGCTGGAATTATAGGTGTGCACCACCACACCTGGCTCCCTAGCCCTTTATTTTTTATTTTAAGACAGGGTTTCAGGGCCAGGAGTTTGGCTCAGTGGCAGGTGCGAGGCTGTGAGATTGATCCCCAGTACCGACAAAAAAGAAGAAGAAGAAGAAGAAGAAGAAGAAGAAGAAGAAGGAGAAAAGGGCTGGGAGTTTGGCTCAGTGGCTTAGGCGCCTGCCCTGGCAGGCGCGAGGTTGTGAGTTCAATCCTCAGTGCCGCAAAAAAAAAAAAAAAAAAAAAAAGAAGAAGGAGAAGAAGAAGAAAAAGAAGAAGAAAGACAGGGTTTCACTGAATTGCTAAGGTACCCAGATTGGGTTCAAATTTGTGTCCTTCTGCCTCAGCCTCCCTCAGTGTTGGGATTACAGGCATGAGCCACTGTGCCCAGCGCTCGAAAGGAAGACTAACTACCCTTGGCACCTGATTTCAGGGTCTAGGCTTCTGGAGCCCTTAGCCTCTTTGTCAGAAGTCTGGTCCTTGATCCTGCATGCTGAGGAGACTCAGAGAGAAGGGGGCCGTCACTGTTCCAGACCCCCACACCACAGGATGCCCAGCCCAAATGCCAGACATGTGGGCTACTCTGGGAAGACTCCTGATTCAAACCTCGTCAAACAGCAGCAGAGCCCCTGAGTGACAGTCAGACCCCAAAGCCATAGGCCATGCTGCTGCTGCTGCTGCTGCACCAAGGTCCTGAGTCCACCACTGACTAATACACACCCTCCGCGCCTCCGTGCACACCTGGCCTGCTGTCCTGTACACTGCTCTCAGGCACACCTGACTCACCAAGTGCTTGGTCTCCCTCTGGCTGCTCCACATCAGCCAGCCCAGATGCCCCTCACACCCGTGGCCTCGCACCATCCACAGCACAGCTGTTCCGTGGCTCAGCCCAATCTTCACAGACCTTCAGCTGCAGCCCGGCTCTTCAAGGGACAGCCAAGTACAGAGCCTGCTGCACAAAGCAAGGGAAAGAAGTCAAGGGCAAAGAAGGCAGACCCCTGTCCTGCATTCCTCCCTTTTCTCCCCAGGAGTACCTAGCATTCGAGGGCTGTTTAATAGCACTCACTTCCTGGGCAAGCACTGAATGCTTGCTTTTCATTTTTGTTTATTTGTTTTGCTTGCAGCCAGAGGGGGATTGAATCCAGAGTTTCATATTACTAGGCAAGCATTCTGGTGCTTAGCTACACTCCCAACTCTTTTGTTGTTGCTTCTGTTGAGACAGGGTCTCCCTATGTAGTTCAGGCTGGCCTTGAACTCACTATGGAATCCAGGCTGGCCTTGAACTCGCAGAGATCGTCCTGCCTCAGCCTCCTGAGTGCCATGATAACAGGAGTGTGTCACCATATCCCATTGTCACCAACTCTTCTTTAAAATTTTGTTTCCAGACAAGGCCTCCCAAATTCCTCACAATCCTCCTGCCTCAGCCTTCTGCATAGCTGGGATTACAGGTATTCACCACTTCACAGCCTGGGTCTCTACCTTGAAGGTACCTTTGAGTCACATAGGACTCTTCTTAGGGTGCAAACCAGGAGGAGTAGGTTCTGAGTGGGGTGGGGAATCCCTGCAGTTCTGACAACCTTGGGTTCTGCAGACCTCAATTTGTTTTGTTTTGTTTTTTGTTTTGTTTTGTTTTTGTTTTTGTTTTGGTACTGGGAATTGAATTCACAACCTTGTGCCTGCCAGGCAGGCGCTTACACCACTGAGCTAAATCCCCAGCCCTATTTTTTGAGACAGGGTCTCACTATGAAGTTCACGCTGGCCTTGAACTCACTTTGTAGCCCAGGCTGGTCTTGAACTCACAACGATCCTCCTGCTTTAGCCTCCCAAGTGCTGGGATTAAAGGTGTGTGCCATCACACCTGGCTCTCAATTTGTTTCTGTTTTGTTTGTTTTTTTTTTTTTTGCAGCACTGGGGATTGAACTCACAGCCTTGCGCTTGCCAGGGCAGGCGCTTAAGCCGCTAAGCCAAACTCCCCAGCCATGGTTTTTTGAGGCAGGGTCGCACTATGTAGCTCAGGCCGGCCTTGCGCTCGCGTTGTAGCCCAAGCCGGCCTCGAACTCACTATGCTCCACCTACCTCAGCCTCCCAAGTGCTGGGATTCAAGGTGTGTGCCACCACGCCCGGCTTCAATTTGTTTCTGATAACCCCTCTTTTCTTTTGCAACCTTCCAAATAGTTGTGGGGATTCAAGCTCCATCCTAAAGATCAGAACCTCTTATCTCTACCTCCAGCGTTGGGTTTCCTGTTCTGTGGTCTAAAATCCCTTGTGCTCCTGGGACACAGTTGCCATGGTGGCCTGTGAAAGTTTCCTGTGCCACTGGGAACTTGATGGGGAGGAGACTGGAAGTTATTGAACAAATGGGGCCATGGACTCCAATCAGCTTTCCAAGCGTTGGTTCTCTTACTCCATGTGTGTCTCCGGAGAAAAATGGAAGAACAGTGAGGAGCTCTGTGGCGGGGGATATTTTTTGTTGTTCTTCAGACCCCTGCAAGGCTCTGGACTTCCAGTGCTACACCTTTCTGTAGCACTAAGAACTAAACCCAGGAGTGCTTTACAACTGAGCTATGCCCCTAGCCTTTATTTTTCATTTTGAGACAGGGTCTCAAGTTGTCTAGGTGGGACTTGAACTTCCAAGCCTCCTGGCTCAGCCTCCCTCCATGCTGAAATTACCAGCATGAGCTACCATGCCTGACTTTGTGCCCATCCTGAACCTGTCTCCCCTTGGTTACATTTCTTCTCTCACAGAGGATGGAAGGTGAGGATGCATCCATTGTTGCATGGCAACCAAGCCCAAAGTGCACTGTTTACAGTATAAATCTTTGAAGCCCTCTATGAGTAGCTGTCACATTATCACTGAGGAAACCAAGGCTCCAAGAGGGTCAGTGACTCACTCAAGGTTACACAGCTAGAAATGACTGTGCTGGGGCTGGGTCTCAGGTCAGTCTGCCCAAACCTCCTTGGGATCTGAGCCATTCAGAAAACCCTGTGCAACCAGGCTGGACCCTTCAATGCCCTTTCCCTCACATGTCCTATGGGGTCCCCCCCCCTTTGTCCTTGTGAACACAGACTCAGGGTTTTGCTGAGCAATGACGACGCCATAGCTGTTTTCTGCCGTGAGCTGTGGGTAGGCACAGACAGTTCTGGGTTGGAATCTACAACTGCTTCTTGCTGAGTGAACATGTATGTGCTTTTTAACCTCCTTGACCTTCAGGTTCAATACCTGTAAAGTGAGGAATATCATTCTGTCCAATAATGTATGATTGGGAAAATGGCCCATAACACTGTTCAGAGGGTAAGACACAAGGAAAGGCAGGAATGAAAGCAAAAGTCTGCACCCTTTTCCTCTCCAACTTTATCTTCCATGTGGGTCAGGAATGAGGAGGCATCTCCTAGCCAGACTCATGCTTGCAATCCCAGCACTTGGGAGGCCGAGGCAGGAGGATCACTGCAACTTTGAGGCCAGCCTGGGTAACATAGTGAGTGCAAAGCCAGCCTGCACAACAGTGAAGACCCTGTCTCGAAAAAATAAATAAATAAAAATAAAGGCCTCTCCTGACCTCTTATTTCCTCAGCAGTACATACTGGGGCAAGGTCTGGAGTGAGACAGATGAAGACTCCCACTTCTAAGCCTGTTCCCTGCAGAATTTGGGGACCATGCCAGGTTGACAGCAAGATGCTATTCTTGTTTGTTTTGTTGTGGTCCTAGGTACTGACCCAGGACCCTCACACCGAGCTACATTCCTGGCCCTTTATTTATTTATTTATTTATTTTTAGATTTTGAGACAGTCTTACTAAGTAGATTCGCTTGCCCAGGCTGGCTTTGAACTTGTGATCCTCCTGCCTCAGTCTCCCAGAGCATTGGGATTAGAGATGAGCCATCACATCCAGCCAAGAAGGATACTGTATGGAGTATGTGCAACCTGTGGAGTGCAGTCCAAAGGGAGCGGAAGCCTGCTGAGGCAGGTAGGTGGCCTCTGCTGAGGAGGTACTTTGTGTGGACCATTGTGTACCCACCCCCCACAGCTTCCCAGGAACCGGGACCAGTACTTCCTACATGCTCAGTAAACACCTTAAGTGAAGGGCTGTCTTCTGGATAGAGCCGTGACAACACGGGGAGGGAGAGAGCAGGGATGGCTGAGGCCCTGTGCTACCACTGAGTGGAGGCCCAAGCTGCCCCTCATGCTCCAGACCCTGCAGACATGTTAGGTGGGTGACAGGCCTCTAAGGAGAAAGAACAGCCTTTCTCAGTAATCTCTATTTATTTATTTTATTTATTTATTTATTTATTTTTTTGCGGCACCGGGGATTAAACTCACAACCTCATGCCTGCCAGACAGGCACTTAAGCCACTGAGCCAAACTCTGGGTCCTAGTTTTTTGAGGCAGGGTCGCACTGTGTAGCTCAGGCCAGCCTTGCACTCATGTTGTAGCCCAAACTGGCCTCGAACTCATAACACTCCTATCTCAGCCTTCCAAGTGCTGGGATTAAAGGCGTGGGCCACCACGCCTGGCTCAGTAATCTCTCTTGATTCAGTTTGGTCTCTGACTGTTAATCCCCACTGACCTCTGCCCAGCCCAGTCAATCTATTTTTTTTTTTTTTTTTTTTTTGCAGCACCAGGGATTGAACTCACAACCTCGCACCTGCCAGACAGGCGCTTAAGCCACTGAGCCAAACTCCCGGCCCTTGCCCAGTCAATCTAACATGGAAAATACATACATACGTACATACATATAAACCAGGAGTAAAGATAGTGGAGAAGTCAGTTTTGAAGTGCTAAGATGCCAGCACAGGGCCAGTCAGGTGGGGGACCCACTGCCCTGCTGCCTGTCCTCTGGGCAGGGTCTTTGAGCTGGGTGATAGCCTGGTGTGTGCGCCAGCAGCTTGGGTTGTGATCTGTCCTCTCCCACCAAGTTTCTGCCCTTTCCTTCCAGCTCCTGCCTTTTGTGAGGCCTCCACCCCTCCGATAGGGTTGTCTCTGGAAAGGAGGCTCACCCCCATCCACCTACCCTGGAGAAAGCTTCTTGGCATCATCAGATGTGCTCAAACACACAGTCCCAGCACCCTGGGATCCCGGGTTGCATCCTTCCTCCTCACCTGGTGGGGTGACAGGAGGGGGGACCTTGAACTCTGCCCAGCCTGCTCCTTTTCCTCTCCCCATCTCTCTGCCCTCCCAGTACAAGAGGTGCCAGGCCCACTCCTGTGCCCTCCAGGTGTGCTGCCTGCTGTTGCTTAGCAACAGCTTCCCCTCTTCAGCAGACCTTGCAGCCTTCCCTGGCCGCTCTAGGAGCAGCGCCAGTTGCAGGAGAGCTGGCTGGACCTTGCTGAAGGGGAGTGTGTGGGAACAACTGCAAAATAGGGCTGGATGTGAAACCCAAAGATGTTTTTCACACTCAGACTCCCTTCCCATTCTCTGCCTGGATGCAGGGTTCCCCTCTCAAGTGGCCTCTCATCCCACCTTGTGCTTTTTTTGGGGGGTACTGGGACTCAAACTCAGGACCTTGTGCTTGCCAGGCTGGTGCTTATGCCGGTGAGCTATATCTGGCCACCCACCTTGTGCTCTTATGGGGCTGCCCCTTTCTCTCCCTAAGCCTCTGGGGCCATTTCGGGTCTCTCATTTGGAGTTCAATATCACTTTCAATGCCCCCCATCCCTTTGTCCATCCTGAAATTTCTGTTCCACAAGTATGGCTCCCAGGCCTGTAAGATTGGCACAATCTGTTTCTTTTGTGGTACTGGGGATTGAACCCATGGTTTTCATGCTGAACCACATCCCAACCCTTTTTAATTTTTTTATTTTTGAGGTGGGGTCTCACTAACTCACTAGGTTGCCCAGGCTGGACTTGAACTTACAATCCTCCTGCCTCAGTCTCCCAGAAAGATGACAGGCCTGCACCACCACATCCCGCTCCCCAGCCTGTTTTGTGCCACTTCCTATCAGACTGTGTAGCTTCCAATCTCCCCTTCACTAACATAAGTCCTCTGACTGCCTACTTTCAAGGGCCAGTCACCATGGCAACTCCATGCTGCCTGTATATTTATTCATGATTCCTTGTTCCACCCTTTTGAGGAAAAGCCTGGGGTGGAGGGATCACAGAGGAAGCCCCAGGAGAGGATTGCTTTTCTCACTTGGCCTGACCTGGGCTTTGGCTTCAGTGGAAACTGACACTGGACTTGGGGCCAATGAGATGAAGATCAAGCCCAGAAAAGAAAGATGAAGTCCTCTCGCGGCCTCACCTCCATCCCTTCAGCTGCAATAGCAGAGTTCCCAAGAGGAGCTCCAAGTGGCTCAGTGCTGGCAACAGCCGGAAACTGCCCCATCCAGACAAGACTCTGCCTCCAGCGGACAGTGAATGGCTGCCAAGGGCACTGCGTCCATCTCCTTGTCTTTGGGTCCACCTGCCTGTCCTCTGCCACCTCATCTCACTCAGTCCCTAGTGCTTGGGTCTGACAATGCAACCTGTGGGATAAGAGGCCAGGACAAGGGAGCAGGACAAAAAGGCACAGCTGAGAGGAAGAAAGGGGGTGGACAGCTCCCAGGTCAGTCAGGGGCTGCAGGGACACGGCACAGGGCTGGACCAGGCTCCAGGAACAGTGGCCTAGAACCTGCATCCCGCTGAGAAAGTTGGCAGACCAGCCCTGAGGGGACTGTCAGGTTTGAGGCCGGATCAAGTGACCTCAACCAAACCCTGTGGTCTGCTGCTGTTGCAACCTGGCAAAACTCCCAGCTCTCCTGGGTCCCCAAGTAGGAGAGCTTTTTATAGTTCACGCCCCAACTTGGGTTTGAATAATTAAGTAAGATGGACAGAAATAGTAGCTGGACAGTGAAGGCAGGTTATTTTGGGGTTTTCTGGAACACAGTGCTCCTGGGTGTCACCCCACCCCAGGGGAGGGTGGAGCCAGCATCAAGGCTGTCTGCAGGGAGATTCCAGTGGGGGGACCCACCCGTACCTCAGGGCTTAGCTACAGGAGGGTACCCCCACTTTTCCCTTCTCTCAGAAGACAGGGCTGTCACTGTGCCCTTCTGATTCTAGCTACTCCGTGGCAGGAAGAGCCTTGTGCTGCCTGTCAGGTCTCCTACTTCAGAGATGGTGACAGATATTGACAACCAGATCGATAAGCAGCTGCAAGACGCGCTGAACCAAAAGGAGGTGGCCCTGCTCCTCTGGAATCAGGTGACAGGAGGTCACTGGGCAGCTATGGAAGGAGTGGGAGTAGTGGGATACAGAGTTAGGAAGAAGAGAGGAATTGGTAGGGGAAGGATGGCGGAGGCATCAGAGAAGAAAAGGCCTGAGGTGCACGAGTGTCTGGGTAAGAACTTCCCCTCTTCTATCTCCTTTTCAGTGTCCCCTGTCCTGAGTTTCCTGGGGACTTGGACAGCACGACCCATCTCACCTTAGACCAATCCCTTGCAGCTTGTTCGCCCACTACATTTGTTTCCCCTGCAGAGATGAAACCCAACAACCCTGAGGGCTTACTGCAGATTTTTAAAACCTGGGGCACAGAGTGGGTATTGGAGTTTGTAATGCTTTTGCCCTTTGGGTAACAGTCTCAAGGTGGGCTTGGAAGTTAGCTTTTTTTTTTTTTTTTTTTGGCGGCACTGGGGATCGAACTCACAACTTCGCACCTGCCAGACAGGCGCTGAAGCCACTGAGCCAAACTCCCAGCCCTAGTTTTTTAAGGCAGGGTCGCACTGTGTAGCCCAGGCCGGCTTTGCACTTGCACTGTAGCCCAAGCTGGCCTGGAACTCACAACGCTCCTCTTACCTCAGCCTCCCGAGTGCTGGGATTAAAGGCGCTCCACCACTCCCGGCTGTGGAAGTTAGATTTTGGAAGATACAGAAACCACTCGTTTATCTTTATTCAATATTCAACAACCCAGTTATGAGCCTCAGGTTGTGCTTGGTCCTGGGAATACATCAGTATGGCAGGAGCCTTGTACTTAAGGTCACAAATGTGGAGATGGTACCTGCAAACCGACTCCTCACTGCTGCTGGGTGCTTGCTATGCCAATAGGTACCACACAGGGGCCACCCAGAAACTTTTCTTTTTTTGGGGGGGGTACCAGGGATTGAGCTCACCACCTCACGCCTGCCAATCTGGCACTATGACACTGAGCTAAATCCCCCACCCTATTTTTTTGAGACAGGGTCTCACTATGCAGTTCAGGCTGGCTTTGAACTCACTTTGTAGCCCATGTTGGTCTCAAACTTACAACAATCCTCCTGCCTCAGCCTCCAGAGTGCTGGGATTAAAGGCGTGTGCCGCCACGCCCCGCTTAGACTTTCTATTTAACACTCACAGCAAGTATATCCTAAGTATCACGGGGCCCATGCATGGGTTATAGTAATAAGACTCAGATACTATGTTGGAGGTCCCTCAACTGAATCTAGTTTAAATGAAGTTGGAACTCAAGTTTATGGATCCCAAATTGTATTGTTTTAATCACTGGCCAGAAGTCCCTAACACAGGGAAGGAAGAGACTGCCTTTAGCTGAGTGTGTGTGTTTGCTACATACACAGGGTGGGGCAATGAGGGAAAGCCTCTTAAAGGAGGTCGTTTAGCCAGGGTCTTTAAGGTCTAATACCCTTAACCTACTATGTGCTCTGTTCCAGGTGCCAGAGACAAAAGTGAACGAAGTCCTTGCATTTGTGGACATGCGTAGCAGCGATAAGGAAAAGACAGAAATCATCAGTCTTAAATACTACGCTTCCTTTACCTTCAGAATTGCTCTGCTCATCCTTCTCCGGGTCTCTCTCCCAGGTGCAAATACTCAAACTTCTGAAATGCAAAGGAAAGGCCTACTTCACAACACACCCTGTAGGGGCTAAGGATGTAGTTTAGTGGTGGAGTGTGTTAGCACTTGCCAGGCACACACACGCGCACACACACACACACACATCACCCTCCTCTTCTGAAAGTCCTTCCTAAAGTCTACCCAGCATTTCCTCCTGCTTTAACAGAGTTCCCCACATGCTATTTTCCTCGCAGCGGTAACCCGTCCGCTGGCAGCGGCTGCCCCTTTAAAGCTACTTTCTTCCCCCACGTGCCGTCTGGTTGGGCTGGCGACGCTGACGCACGCGTGACGTCAATGGCAGCTGGCGGAGCCAGGGCACGAGGAGCGAAGTTAGAATGGGGGTGGGGAACCCGGGAAAGAAGGTGGCTCATTTGCATTTAAAGGGGCCACTCCCGAGTTAGCCTATCAGGGCTTTAAAGGAACGTGTGTTCGGCAAACTTTCTGTCTGGGGCTACAGAAAAAGGCGTGGTGCAGCTAAAGTCGGTTGTAACTCTACTTTGCGCTGTCAATTATGTCCTTCCGCGGAGAGAGGCAAATAGTCCGCTGGTGCCCAAGCTGGGAGCACGTGACCGGGTGGAGGGGCAAGAGAGAAGGAGGGAGGAGCTGTGGAGACGACTGTAACGCTGCGTTTCAGCTGCCCCCACCCCCACATCCTGCCCACCTTACTGCAGCTGCCACCACATCCTGCCCAGCCTGGGGCAGGGCGCTCAAGTGGGGGGATGCACTGACCAAGGACCCGGCTTTGGCACCCTCTCCCAGCCCCCTGAGCTCCGGGGTGGGGCCGCTGCCCTTTGGCCCAGGTCTAGCCCCAGGCACTCTGGCACCGAGTTGGGTCATGCTCTGCCAGTCCACCCTTGGACAGCGCTCTGCCTGATTCTGCCGCACCTCCCCCAACCCTGGCCTGAAGTGAAGCTTGTAGTGGTCCCAGATCAGACCCCCATCCATGTATGGGCTAGCACAGTTCTCCATGGACAAATATAAGTGTTCAATAAAGTTTTTATAATCTCAACGCAACTGCACATGCGCGCGCGCGCGCGCGTGTGCACACACACACACACACACACACACACATATGCACGCACATGCACACGCGCAGAGATTACTGCAACACATTTGCTAAGCTCCTTCCGGGCTAGCCCCGAAGAACCTTGAAGACCGAGGTTGAGTTAGTTTGCTGCCCTCTAGGAGCTCAGACTCTGGTCGTGAAGAGTAAACTGAAAACCACAATGTCAGGATACTGACTGTGCCGTGTACTGAGATGATCCACAGAATGGAGAGTGCTTAGGATTAGGCACACGGTGCCAACGAAGTCCATGCAGAATGTGTGCACTGAACTATGGCACACCTGCTGATGGTCCTTCCCTTTATGAGAAGGGAGCAGATGTGGCCAGAGAGACTGTGGTCTTCGCTGGGATCACTAAAAAACTAGACGATAGAAGGGATGAGGAGGGTGGTGACGGGGGTGTTGGAGATTGTCCAGATGGCAGTGGGGCAGGTGAGAGGTGGCCATTCAGTAACTCCCTGGATTATGAAACAGACAGGTAGAGAAACGTTTGGGGGTGGGCGTCTGGAGGAGGAACTGTCCAAATGAAGTTGAATTAGGGAACTTTGAGAAGGGGCAAATAAAAGGAGCATAGATTGCCCTCAGCCATACAAATTTATGAAGACAGTACTGCAGAAGGGGGTGGACTTTAGTGGGCATCAGTGTCTGACTCTTAGGGGATTTTACAGCAGCTTTGGGCTTTTAGGTGACTTTTCTCTAAATGGACAGGCAGAAGTAGAGAAGAAAATGAGACCCAGGGGTCTGAGCCTGCTCAGTCCTTTTAAACCCAGAGGATTCTGGTATGAGAAATCTAGGGGCCAGGAGACAAAAGATGTAGTGAGTCACTTTCAGGAACTCCTTATTTGCATCCAACTTCTAGCAACATTACTCCCTAGATCCGTTTAGTCCTCCATAAAATCAAGACTTCATGATGTTTGTTACTTTCCCTCTCCATGAAGCTTTCTCTGTATTCCAAATTTTGTGCCACTTTTAGCATCAACACCTCCTCTGCTCTCTGGTGAGTTACCACAAGAACATGTCAGGACCCAAGACGCTCCAACTCACTCTCTGAACTTTCCCTCCACTCCTTTTTCCCTCAGGTTTCGGGCCCTTTAATATCCTCCCCAGGTGACTTACCTTCCTTCCTCATTCCTTTGTGTGCAGGACCCAACATTCCAAGGCTGGGAGGACCAGCCAGCCAATCAGAGCCCTGGCAGGCCTGCTGTAAACAGGAGATTGGCTGGAGTTGTGGTTGGCGGGAGGCTCATGCCTTAATGTACCGAAGGATGGGGAGGGGGTTTCTGGGAATCAACCCTGGGAAAGAATTTGTTCTGGGGCTGCCTGTGTTTTGGGAGAGAATCCTTCAAATAGAGCTGGGGCCAGAGGGTCCACTAACTTGGAGAGTCTCCCAACTGGAGGCAGGTTGAGAACTTAGCTTTCTCAGTCTCCTGGGGGCTAGGCTCCCCCTTGCCCATTCTGCCCTTCCCCCATAATCTGGGACCCAAGGTCTGAAGGCTGTGTTCCCAAGCCTGTTCCTAAGAAGTCTTTTCCAGCAGCCTTGGAAGTCTCAGTCTCAACATTCTGCTTTCCCGACGTCGGAAACAGCCGGAAAATAAACACCCTGATGACTAAACGGTTTCTCCAGCTAGAGCCTGGGGAAGCACTAAAAATAGAGGCCACAAGTGAGGGGAGGTTCCCCACTGGTGGGGGCACTTTCCCATCCTGCAACTGCCACAGCCTCAACCCTTGCACAAAGCCCTGGTTCTCCAAATCCTTGGGGAAGGGATAGATGGGCTCCCCCTGCCTACCCTGAAGAGTCCTGACAGCCTCTGCTATTGGCCCCATCTTCCATAGCGATGAGGACCTGAAAAGCTGCATTTGGGGACAAAGTGAGACACTAAAATTTAGGCTTCCTGAAAGAGTGGCCAGGTAGAAGTGCTAGAAACTGAGGCTAAGGAAATAGGAGCCTGTTGGCTTCCTGTCCAAAGAAATACAACCTATCTGTAGAACAATCTGGAACTTGCCTCCCTTGGGCAAAGCCTAGGGGTCTTTTCAGACTAACTCTTGGTCCCATGGTCTGAGTTCAAGTAACGCTGCACGATGCACTGTACCAAGCTGTATTAAGCAGTCCACTTATATGTACTAACTTAACCTTCAAGCCACATTTATGAGTTAGGGACTATTATCACCATCCCCATTTTACCCACAAAGATCATGAGGTTAAAGTTAAATAATATGCCTGGGTTCACAGTTCGAGTGAGTGGTGGGTTGGGTACTTGAACCTAGGCGGCTAAGTGATATGGTCAGGGTTCCTAAGCACCCTGCTATGCTCCTCTTTCTGCATATATTGGTCTCTTCAGCACTAAACTAGAATTGGGTCTTTGTCTGGAAAATTAGGTCTAGAACGATAGAAATCAGGGTGTGTGAAGAACTGAGCAGCCTTCTGTTCTTCAAGATTCTTTAAGATCTAAGCCAGATTCCAACGTTTCCTCAAGCTCCAGGTAAAAAGCAGCAGGATTTGTAAGCATCAGGGTTGCTGGCCAGAAAGCCTGATGGGCCAGTTGTAGAGGTCCAGGACACCCACACTCTCGTTGTAAGGCACTTAACATTCGCCGCGCCCTGAGGCAACTAAGAATTAAAAAAAAAAAATCTATATTGTTTTAAAAGCGCTGCTTCTTTAATAAGATGCTCCTGGGTGTTTCCTGTGAAGTGGTGGTGGTGGGGCATAGGAACCCGCCCCTTTAAATTGGCCCCTCTGCTTAAGTGCGCTGGGGTCCACAACGCTGAAGATTAGGTCACCCTAGAACGATGAGCTGTCGCTTTAAATTGTTGGGCGTCTGCCCAGCCAGGACTGGGAGGGAATGGGCTGTCACCGGCAGAGGCAGCGACTGAGCTCCCCAGGTAGCACCCCCACCCCCACCATGCTCCCAGAACAAACGTGGTCTCTTAAGTGGAGCTTTGTCACACTCTAAGTGGGGGAGACGCAGCCTGTTCGCCACTTACAGTCTCCCCTGCATCCACCTACTTAGACCCCCACCTCCCAACTCGCTCGGGTTCGGGCGGGCGCGGCGCCAGGTCGCCTGCGTGTCGCCGCCAGCCTCTCCGGGAAGACCTCCAGGAGCGCGGGGCTGAAGTGCCGGGCCGTCCGGCCAGCTCGTAGGGCCCTACGGGGGCCGACTCTTCCTGGGAAGGTCTCCGGGTCTCGCCTCACCCTCCCTCCCGGCAGGCGGAGGGATCCGAAGCTCCCGGCGCGCCGCGGCCGAGAACGGGAGGCGGCGGGTGGGGTGGGGGCCGGCCCGCCTCGGCCGCCCCGGGAAGCGAGGGGCGGGGCGGCGGCCTGGGTCCGCCCCCGACAGGGCACCGCCCCTCCGCCCCCATGCGTCCCTTCCATTGGCGGCTCCTCCTGTCCATCGCCCCGACGCCCTGCCCCTCAAGCTAGGCTGAGCTGTGCCTACGTCGGCCTCGACTCCCGGGGGCTGGAGGAGTTACCTTTGGAGCCCGAAAGGAGGAAGGAAGCAAAATATCAACAACAGTCGGAGCGACTCGGGCGCTCTGCCTCGGTCTCCCGCTCGTCCACCGCCCGTCTGCCTGCCCCCGCGCCCACGACGGGGGCCCGGACCCCCGGCGCCGCCCAGGGCCAGCGCGGACGTCGGCCTCGTCGGTGATTCTCCCGCCCGGTGCCGTGGCTTCTAGAGGTTGAAGAGCCTCCAGACCCAGGGCCAAGGCCGCCCGCTCCCTGCCGTGACACCCCATTCCCCTCTGCCGGGCTGGTGAGTAGAAGAAAAATAGGGCACCTGCCGCTTTAAGAATCCCCCTCCCCCACCCGTCGTGGGGCCGGGGTGGAGGGGTCTAGACCGTCCCCCGCCGTGGAACTGGGAGCTCGGACTGGGACTCGCGGCGGGGTGGAAAATCGCGAGGGGACTGTGTGTGGGGAGTCGCGATGGGGTCCTGGCTGGGCTGCAGGTCTCTGGGGCTTACAGACTCTGGGTGGGGCGGCGGGCAGGCTGGGGGCGCGCCGGCTGCGGGCGTCCGGGGTGACGACGGCCTCCGAGCGTGCGGGGAAGGGGCGCCGTCCACGGAGGGGGGTCTCCGGTGACAACCGGATCATTGACATTTTAACAGCCGGCCCTCCCCCCTCCCTCCTCGCCGCCTGTCCCCTCCTCCTTGGCCCGAAATGGTGCAGAAGGGGGCCTGGGAGGGCGGCGGGCGGGTGGGGGCAGGGGCAGCCGCAGCTGTTTGGGAAGCGGGGGAGGGAGGGGGATGTTGTTCAAATGACACCGGGGTAGTGGGTTGGGGTGTGAGCGCGTGTGTCTCGGGGCCGTGCTTGCCTGGTGCCTGCGGACTTAGGACGCGGTGTAGGGCACGCAGAACCCTCGAGATCGCGTGGCCCCGCTTCTGAGACCCTTCATCAGGGTTGTCAGCAACCTCAGCTGGAGAGTCCTCCCTCCCCGCCAGAAGTTTGCAGCTGTTCAACATCTGGGCAGGAGTTCTTCAACCCTTTCTCCATCTATGACAAGCTAGGCTGGGAGTGGGGTCTGTCTAGGGAGCATGGGGGGCCCTCAGGAAGGAGGACCGAGCAGACTAAGGTGCACTTCGTCTCTCACCATAATGTCAGTCCTCTTCCCATCTGGTAGGGTTCATAGGGACAGGGAAAGGAGCCTGTGTCTCTGGGAATTCATGCTGACCTCTTAAACTCTTCCAGGTCCCCCAGAAGAGGTGGGCTCCTGGGTAGGGGTACTCGTGGGGCCGCTGTCTGGGTTATCTTGTGCCTGTCATTCTGCCTCCTTTACCTCCTGCCTTGTTGGTGAGCTGGGGGAGGGCACAGAGGGCAGACCCTGTATCACTGCGCCCAGCGGCCCCCCTCCGCATTTGAGTTCTTGAGAAGGCCTGGTGTCTTTTGGCTGGGGCGATGGCTCTTATTCCCCAACCCCACACCCTCAGTGGCTCTCTACAGCAGTTGAGGGGCCAGTCTGAACTATGGGAAGTTTGCCGTCTGGGCCGGTGACCTTGGGCTGCTCTGGCCTGGAGATAGGGGAGCCTGGCCCGGCATGAGATTAGGTGGACTGGAGTTAAAGAACTGTCCCTTCCTAGGCCCCTGCAAGCCCCCAACAGGGAGGTCTTAGTAGCTAAGGAGAGCATTGAAAAGGAATCCGTCTATTCATAGATGTCCACTCACTTGTGGCCATGGGGTCACACTGGCTCCAGGACCTGCCTGGCTGTCCCAGCTCCCATGGCCTGCCTGGGAATGAATTTCCTTCCTGTGGTTTCCCAGTGTGTTGGCAGGAGGTGGGGGTGGGGTGGGATCAATGTAGGAGTGGCTGAGTACCTTTTCATATGGGGTAACTGGGGACATTGGAGCTTGTATGTGGCTCTTTTCTCACTTGCTGAAGGACCAGCATTGGGCCTTTGAGTCTCTGTGGTCATACTGTGTTGTAAGTCCCGTTTCCCTATCATATAGCTTTGTGTGTTTTCATGTGTATATCTGTGTGTGTGTGCGCATGCACATTTGTAAGGAGTTTTTCTGGGCTAGGGAGTTTTCACTCACACTAATGTTATGACCAGAGAGGCTGAGCTTTTTTTCCTGACATCACACAGCAAATCCATGTCAGAGCATTAATCCTTCTGTTCTTTTGGGCCTTCTGCATAGCACAGAGGAGCTCTAGGAAGGAAGATATACAAGCCTTACTATTAGAGGCCTTGGTCCTTCCAAGAAGGAAGACCCGGACAGCAAGCATGACAGCCCTTATGTTGGGGGAAGGGCATGGAGGATTGGGCTTGACTTTCTGTCTGCTGTACCCAGTGCCCGAAGCTGAGTGGTGAAGGACTTGGAGTGGTGGCAGGTGCTCCCCATTTTCCATTCTACTCTGTGCCTGGTGGCCCTGGGCTGGAGGGCCTAGGCTTCACAGATAGGCCTTTCTTGGCTTCTGGCTCTAGACTGGAAGATGTGATAGTGTTTCTGACTGCTGTTATATAATCTCTCCAGCAGAGCTTTTTTTTTTTTTTTAAATCTTTTCCTGGGAGGTGTGATGGCGAGGAGAAGGTGGAGGGCAGCTCCCCAGGTTGGGGGCTGGGCTGGAAGAACAGCAGAAAGACATGTGGGGGTGCCCTGACCCTTGGAGGTCCTGGGGAGCCAAGGCCTTAAGGTTAGGCTATTATTGATTGTGGCCCAGCCCCTCCCACCCTCACTCATCTGATCCTGTCCTGGGAAGGGGCTTCTGCCATGGACATCCCTGACTCTCATGCTCCAGAGAGGCCTGGACCTCTGCTCATCCTGCCAGCCTTCTCTTCCTGGTCAGCTGGACCCCCTGCCCTCCCTGACTGGCACTGGGTCCACAATCCTAGTGCTTGCCTTGGCCTGGTGTGGGCCCTTGGTGGACACTTTGCTACCCACCTGTGAGCCTCTCTTGACAGAAGGGGATCTGGGGACAAGTGATGGGCCCAGCCTTTCTTGGCTGCATTTGAGCTGGCTCCTGCTTCTTAACCGCTCTAGGCCGGACTGGAGGACTTCATGGAGAGGTGTTGGTGGGGTGGGCAGTACAGGACATCCTATTAGACAGTTGTTGCTTTTCACTCAGGTTCTGGAAGTGATGTAGGATCCCATGCAGGCCTAGAACCTGTTGTCATCAGGGGTCACCTTCTGGGTCTGTGGCACCATAGTGGAGAGGTTCTGCCCACCCCTTGTGACCATGGCTGGCCCAGGAGCTCTGAGACCAACTGGTTGGAGGCAATTACCTCCCTTTTACAGGGAAGAAGGAAGGAGGAGATTGTGGTGGGGCCAGCACAGCCTCAGCATCACTGTAATTGCTGGTGGCTTTTATGAGCCTGTCATGGGGCCGGAGTCCGGCCAACCTTCCGTCCTTCTGTCCCAGTTTGGTGACTTACTCATGGCGGGGAGTGGGTGGTGTTAGATGCCAAGAGTTTCGTTCTAGAAGCTGGGCAGCTGGTTGTGTTGTGGTAGATGTTGCCTTGTCTGTCCACAATGACAGCAGCCTGGATGAAGCTTAGACTTCAGGAAGAACTTCCCAGTGCAGCTCCTCAGAAGGCTGAGGAAGGAGGATTGCAAATTAAAGGCCAGTCTGGACAACATAGTGAGACCCTGTCTCAAATGAAAAAAATGAATGAATGAATGAATGAATGATGTAGCTCAGTGGTAGAGCACTTGCCAAATATGCACAAAGCCCTGGGTTCAGTTGCTAGTACTGCGGGGGTGGGGAGTGGGGGAACTTTCCCAGTAGAGCTGGGTTAAGAAGAGAAAGATGAGGCTGAGGTAGGAGGAGCGTTGTGAGTTCGAGGCCAGCTTGGGCTACAACGCAAGCGCAAGGCTGGCCTGAGCTATGTAGTGCGACCCTGCCTCAAAAAACCAGGACTGGGAGTTTGGCTCAGTGGCTTAAGCGCCTTCCCTGGCAGGTGCGAGGCTGTGAGTTCAATCCCCGGTGCCACCAAAAAAAAAAAAAAAAAAAAGAAGAGAAAGATAGCCCTTAACAAAAGAGGGGATCTCAAAGCACTTTCTTTCTAGTACTCTGTTGAAAGGCCTTGACCTTTGCCCTGGTGGAGTTGGTGCTGTTTGGTTCCTGGAATATTTATTTTCCCTTCTCTCCCCCTGCTTAGAACAGACAGCATTGTGAGGAGAGTCTGTCCTGGAGCCAGGAGGGCTGGCCTCTGGACTGTGCTCCCCAGCAGGACTAGGTGGGGGTCATGCAGACTGGCAGGCCCAGGTGCACCTGGCATGCCCACGGCATTTAGTGGCACGCATGCATGAAGGTGTGGGGCGCATACTTGGGTGTGTAGACACCCACAGAGCAGCTGCCACCCTGTGGGGGGAGGTGGGGGTGAACAAATGGCAAAGATGATTAAAGGATTGGAGAGTGAGGATGGGGCGACAGACCAGAGGCAAGGAGGTGAAGGGCACAGCAAGAACTCTGAAGTGAGTGGCATGGGTTGGAGCAGGAGGTACTGAGGTTAGATCACAGATGGGTAGGAGGCAGGGCCCTGTCTGCAAAGGAAAGAGCATGACTTGTGAGTTCAGGAGCCCTGGCTGACTTTCATCCTTCCCTGCCTCTCCTCTGTGGTCTGTCCAGACTGGCCATGTGTCACCTCTCAGGGCCTCAGCTTTCCAGGTATCCCCGAGTCTCACCTTTCTGTGATCCGAGCACCTGGGTGTTTGGGTGGTTTGTCTCTGGTCTCTGCTGCCCTCTTTCTCACCCTGATGAGTGAGGCCAGTCTGAGGGGGCAGGACTGCATTTGAGCCCTCAGGCACCTGGGCACAGTCCCTCAGCCTGGGTGATCCCAAGCCCTTTTTACCTGACTTTTTCTTTTTCCTGGGGCCACAGTCAGTGCCCTGGAGAGCCACAGCAGGCTTTTGGCCAGCACTGACGGTTGGAGGCAGGGGACAGGGGTAAGTGTTCACAGACTCTATGCAGGGCCTTGGTGCCTGTTGTCTGGCCATCCTCCTTTCTGTTTAGGCTAGGAGGGAGGGACTTGTCCCAGGCTCTTGCCTGTGGCTGGCCACACCCAGGCGGGACCATATTTACTCATTTAAATGTGCCCTCCCAGGAGGCCCTGCGCCTGAGACCTGATCACTGGTCTTGGCATGATGCCCCTGGCTGGGTGCTCTGGGCCACTTCCCAAGAGGTAGGCAGACAGGCAAGTGCCCGGCAAGTAGTCTTCCCCTCAGGCAGGATCCCACTTGCCCAATTCTCCAGCATGTGAAGTGCAGACCCCGAGACTGAGAACTCAGGTATCTTGAGAATGGAGGCAAAAAGCCCCGTTGTGTTTCACACTGTGATAGGCGCCATGACCTATGAACGTAGTTTGTCTACACAACTAATTTTTTTATAATTGGGGAAACTGAATCTCAGATTTAAATGACTTGCTTAGACTTTCCCAGTTTGAGGGGTTGAGGCTTTTTGTTTTTTTAACTAAAACTATTATTATTATTATTATTGTCATTATTATCATTATAATAAGGTCTCCTTAGGTAGTCCAGGCTGGCCTTTAAACTCTGTACAGCACAGATTTTCCTCAAATTCACGATCCTCCTGCCTCAGCCACCCAAGTGTAGGGACTGCAGGCATGTACCACCTGCTGTGGCAAGGGTTTGGTTTTGTTTTAGTAATAGTAGGAATTGAACTCGGGGCCTTGTGTCTGCTAGACAAATGTTCTACCACTAAGCTTTTCGTCTGAGGTTAAAAGAAGGCTCCTGCCTGGCAGGTAGGGTGATAGAAAGGAGGCTTAGGAAGATCTTCAAGGAGAAGTTGATCAGATCCAGCCCAGTAGGCTTTCCTGGCAGAGGACAGAATTGCAGTTTGGTGGCCATTTGAGGGCATGTTGCTTTGACTCCCTGAAAAAGCACTGTCTTGGGATTTGAGTGCCATGGGAGAGAGCCCTGAAGCCAGTGTACGTGAGCAGGAGTGAAGGGCATGAAGCCCTGGTATTGGTGCCTGTTAGGACCCCTTTAGCTGCCACAGGGAGAGATGAGGAGAAGGCAAAGGTGGGAAACTTGGATGGTGTAGTAGGGGCAGTGGTAGGATGCACAGGAATAAGTGTAACTCCAGGGGAAGGAGGCCCTCCCTTCTCTGTCCAGGTGGTGAGGGAGCACTGCCCAGCAGTTAGCCTCCCTCTTCCTCTCATCCCCTGGGAAAGTCTGTGTCCATCTTGCAGTGGGTCTTCATGTCTGAGAAGTGGAGATTGTGCTGCCTGACTCCCATGGGAAAGGAAGGAGGTTCCTGGGAGAATGTAAGGGGCTGCTCAGACAGTGACTGCACCCTTCTTTCCAGCCCTGCAACCCAGCCTGGCCCAGGGCCTGCCTGCCAGGCAGCCACCCAGTACCTCTGGGGCCCGGGTGAGGACTGAGGGGCTTTGAAGGGCTGTGTGGGCCTAGGGCTCAGTGTGTGGCAGCTGTGAGGGGCTGAGCCCAGCCCTGCCCTTGCCATCCAGCTGTCTTCTGGACTCTGAACCTGCCCCTCTGTATGTTGTCTTGTGTCACCCTAGATTCCCTGGCCATGTGATTACTTATTCCTCATGATTTCCTTACCCCAACCCCACCAGCATCTCCCTCGAGTTGAGCATTGGAGAACAAATAACAGACCCATTCCCAACCCCCAAGGGAGGTGCCTGACAAGCGAGTGAGTAGGCAAGATGAGGAGAGGAGAGCTTCGCCCTTTTCTGGGGTCTTCCCATTTCAGAGGGAGCAAGGTGGTTAAGGATGCCCTTGGACCTGAAATGCTTCCCTCTAGGGCAGGCATGTGTTATGCCAGGTGAGGGGTAGGTGATGGTGGGGTAGTCCAGGAGGGATAGGTACTTAGCTGGTGCCTCAGACCTTCCCAGAGCCTTTCCCCTTGACCTCTGCACCCCTTTCTGTTAGCCTGAACTCCGCCTACCTCTGCTGTGACTTCCCTAGTCCGGACCCCACCACAGGCTGAGTGGGGACAGGTGTCCTGGCCCAGCTGCTCCTTTTTGTCTCCCCCACCTGTCAGTCTGTGGGGGGAAGGGGAGTTGAGGGTAGGGGAGAGAGGAAACCTTCACCTGTTCCCAGGGGTGGGGCTCTGGTTGTAAAATCAAGCAGACAGACAGAGGAGACAACAGGCAGGACTGCTCCCTTGGAGCAAGGAGAGTTGTGATCGCAGGAGTGGAGAGAACTCTTGCTGGGCAGAGGTCCTTCCTGGCGAAAGTCAGAGGCATCTTTTCACAGTGCTTCATGAAAGGGTGAGAAGCCAGGTATTGACAGGGGGCACAAGTCTGGTGACATGTATTCCCATGGCCTTGTGCAGGTACTGCCCCCACCACCACCTCAGTCCTCCAGGACCCCTCCACTGCTCGGGTATCTCAGCCTCACCTGGCACCTTTCCTGAAAGCAGCAAGCTAATCCTGTAAAAGCTGCCTGGCTGGCCGCCTCAGCAGGCCCACATGGCCTGATGCCCGCCACCCTCCCTGCCATGGGCTTAGAGGACTGTCCTTCGAGTCCAAAGGAGACCCAGCCACTGCCCCAGCGGCCCCTTTAAATCCTGGGTGTCTTCTGGAGGGCATGATGTCTCTAGGAGGATTTGTTTCCCTGATTGGATTGGCCTCTTTGAGGTCCCCTGTCCTAGGCGTAGGTGAACACTGTGTGTTCTGCCCTCCACCTCCCTTCCTTTGGAGTTGCTGCTGTCCAGTCAGAGGACCCAGGCTGCAAACCCTCCCTCTCTTTGCCCTCAAGTCCCAGGAGTCCAGGCTCAGCCCCATTCATCTGCTTCAGCCAAAGCAGCCTAGCTTCTGTTCTGTGGGTTAGAAGAAAGATCTTGCTGCTTTAAACGAGGGGACAGAGCACTCACTTCGCTGGAAGAAAGTGCTGTTTTGAGACTGTCTGTCCCTGCTTCCTTCCATTTCTTTCCTCTTTAGCCAGCTTTTTCTTCAACTGGGGACCTGTGCACAGACATAGACACCCATTCTCATTTCCATGGGAAGTCCTTCCCCTGATCCAAGCAGCAGTCTGCCTGCTCCAGGGGCAGGTAGCCCAAACCCAGCTCTAGTGGCATTATACTCATCCTAACGGCTGTCAAGCTGTCCCACCCCCAAGGCCCCAGCTGCCACTTTCACTTCTGTCTCCTGAGACCCCAGGGGGAAGTAGGGTAGGGAGGTGGAAGGTGACACACTAACTGTCCCAACCGCCCCCACCTCTCTTCTGTCAAGGCATCTGATGGCCAGGGGCCCCTGTCCACCTCTCGTGTAGATGACTAAAATGGGCTTAGGCGGCAGTGGAAGAATTGGTGACAGTTGAAAGGATGGTGGTTAGATAGCAGGAAGGACTTTCCAGGCTAGAAGACCTCTGTTGGGCTCTGCTGTTTCAGAGGGTGTGGTTGGACATGTAGGTACTGTAACTGGACAGATGGAGATCAGACTTCAAGGCAGGAGGGGACTGAAACATAGTCAAGCTGGTAGGAGCACAACGCCTGGGCCTGTGTCCTCCCAAATGTCACCAGCTCCTCATGCTTGCTTGGGTGGCTTCTGACAAAGCCCTAGAGACTACTTTGAGCCCAGGGTCAGCCCTGAGAGATCTTTGTAGTTTGGCGTAGCGTGGCATCTACGTACCTCTTTTTTTTGTTTGTTTGTTTTTTTGAGACAGGGTCTTGATATGTAGTCCAGGCTGGCCTTGAATTTGAGGTGTAACTGAGGCTGGCCTCGAACTTCTGATCCTCCTGAGTGTTAGAATGATAGGCATGAGCCATCACACCTGACTTGACATTTATCTAATTGCTGTAATAGGCCATCTTCTCTCTCTTCACTGTTGCAGGTGGGGTCTAGAAATGGGCATTGAAGTAAAAGTAAAGGACAACTGTCTCCCTTCCCACTGCAGCTGCCCCATCTTTGGCACATGGAAGGGAGTGGCGTTGTTCTCCTGGGGCACCACCTGTGAGCCTTGTCAAATTCCTCTAAGCTGCAGTCCTTCTTAGTATCTCACACTATCACACTACCTGGGCAGGAGTAGAGGTTTCAGGGGGATTGAGAGCTCTAGTCCAGGTTGCTGCATGTTATTTTTATACTCATGAATATTTTCAGGTGGAAAAAGATGGACCCAGGGTGCCAGGACCTTTACCTGGGGTCCCTGAGTACCATAAGATGCTGGGTGCGTGGCCATATCCTAGACCGAGGTGAGCCTAGATGAATAAGGTCCCAACACTATGCAAATACCCATGCAAATGAGCAGTCTTGAGTGATTGCTGCTCTGGTTCTGACTGCCAGGGTGGGGCCAGGAGCAGGGTGCAGGCTCAGATGTCAGAACTGGCCTCACCAGTGATGTGACAGTGACCTTGGGCCAGAACATGACAGTGACTGGTGGGGCCCCCAAGCTGTGGGCCTGGTAGGCTTTCCAGGCATGTGAGGGTGTTGGGATGCCATATCACTGCCATGAGTGCCTTCCCTAATGACCATGAGCCTTGTCCTCTGCCATCTTTTGGGGTTACTGTTCAGGGCACCTCTTCCTTTGTAAACCCCATTCCTCTCCCCTTCGACCTCCACACTGCCTTTCCTCCTGTTAGGCCACTTCATTGGCCTCTCCAGAGAGCACAGGAACAGAATGTCTGGGCTGGGAGGATACTTGGGCTCCTCATCCACTCTCTCTGCCCAGTAGATTAGCCATGGGGTGAAGCCTGAGGGGGCAGTGACTAATTCAAGGTCACACAGTGAGTGGGAGCCAGAGAAGGGACTAGAACTCAGGCATCCAGACCCTAGCCTGGGCCCCATGTTTTCCCAGGCTTTTCATTATCCTGCCTCAACTCACCCTTTTTCTGCTAGTACTCAGTCTCCTGCTGCCCTAGCTACTTCCCAAGGTCAGCCTAGATGGCTCTAGGAACTTCCTGGGGTGGGGTCGCTGGGAGCCAGCCCAGAGGCCAGGAGGGGAAGGCCAGAACTGGAGTGGGAGGAGCTGGCACTACCTCCAACAGGAGCTGTGCGCCTCAGCTGCCGCAGGAAGGATGAGAGCTAGACTGCAGGAAGGACAAACTGGAGTGGGGAGGCAGTGGAGGAGGCTGCAGAGACAGACCTTACCGGAGAGGCATCTCCCGGGCAGAGGAACAGGATGACCCTGTCCCAGGAGAGCTGCCCTGGAGAGAGGAGAGGCGGGAAGCCTGGGGAGGAGCGTGAAAGAGTCCAGTGGAAAGCTGGGGGAAGGCTTGGGCCCTGCTCCCCGCTCAGTGCTCCTCAAGTCAGTTCTTGTCCTGTATGCAGAGGCTGCAGTGGCTGCCCCACTTGCATTCCTGGGTTTCCAGGGACCTGAGACCACCCCTGCCCCGGGCCCTGCTCTCTTGACTGCCCCCCTAGCCTGCCCGCCGCAGGTCCCCTGTCGGTGAGTTAAAATTAGCTCAGTGCCCAGACTAAAAATAGTCCCTGCCCAGCCCTGAGGCTGCTGGACTGGGGGAGGGGAGTCCCTGCGGGAGGGGAAGATGGTGGGAACTAGGTTTTTGAGTAGTGAGCCTGCCAGGCAGAACCCTGACTTTGAAATCAAACCCTAGAACTCTGGGGTAAAGAAAAGAGGCAGAGGTGGGAGTGGGTGGGGCAGAAAGAGGCTGAGAGAATGGAGCAGAAGAGGAAGAATGAGAGGCGCCTGCAGGAGGGGATGTAAGAATGGGGCTGTGAGTGGGACAGGGAGAGGGACAGTGTCAGACCTTGAGAGGGACAGCGGCCACTTTCTTTTGTGAGGAAGGACCTGGCATAGGAACCACAGGAAGATGTCCCTGGAGCCCTGGGGAGCCTTGGCTAAAGCCTCCTCCCTTCTAGAGCTCCTTCCTTAGCTGGTGTCTGTCTACTTCAGGGTAGGTCCAAGGCTGAATGGGAGAATGACCAGAAAGGTTTCAAGTTCTGGGGGTCAGAGAGGAATTGGGGCAGGAGCCTGGTCCTAGGTGTGGACCTCTGCCCCCTCCCAGGCCAGCCTGCCCTTGGGAGGCTGGGCAGAGCCCACATTCTCCTTGCCAGGGCCAGAGCCTTTGGGGCCTCTGTGGGCCCTTGGCCCTCCCTTGTCTGCCTCCTGGCTGGACTGCAAGTTCTCAGAGGGCAGGGATGGCGCCCAGTGCCAGTCCCGAGTCAGAGTCCCACAAGCAGTTGCCCAGCTTGACTCTCCCCACTTCTCTAGATCTTTGTCTGGTCTCTGCCTCCCCTGTCTGCTCCAGTTGCCCTCTGCTTTTCTGCCTTATGCTGCCTCCTGACCTCACTGCCTCTTTCTCTCTGTCTCTTTCCTGTATGTGCGTCTGTGTCCCCTGTCGTCCCCCCCATGTCTGCCTCACCCACGCCACCTCCCTCCCTCGTTAGCGAGCAGGCTGCTTGAGGCCGCCTGACTGTGGGGGTGACAGGTGGATTGGATTGTCACCCCCTCCCCCAGCGCCTGCTGCTTATTTTATGCCCTGCAGCCCAGCCACAGGGAAGGGGCGGGAGGAGGGATGACAGCTGTCTCCAGCGCCTCCTGCCTTCCCCTCCAGTCCACAGCCTGCAGCCTGGAGCAGCCTGGGAGGGAATGATGAAGGCTGCCTAATGAGAGTTCCCTTTCTCACCGGGAAAGAGCAGGTTGAGACCCATTGCTCTGTGATGTAGGGTGCCCACTCAGTCTTTCTGGGCATCTACTCTGTGTTGACCCACACTGGCAGTAGAGTTTTGAAAGCAGGTACCCTTTAGTTCCTCGGAGAGCCCCAGCCCTTGGGACAGAGGGCCAACAGGGCTGGAAGGCTGTGAGGAGAAGCAGAGGTGTGGACGGAGCTGGGTGCTGGAAAACAGGCCTCCTGCAGGCCCCAGGAAGGACAGCCCCACTCAGCCTGCTGCAGCTGTGGCTGTAAGGGGCTGCCCTCACTGCCCCCCACCGCCCAGGCCACCCTCACACAGGAACTGAGATAGCATCATTCTGAAACCCGAGAGTGGTTTGAATATTGCTCAGGTACCAAGAGGTGTTATACTGGGGAGCCCAGGGCATGTTTCTTCTCCCATGGCCCCTCCAAATCAGTCCCCCTTTAGGGTTCCTGTTGAATTTCATTTGTACTCGATTTGCATATAAACAACCCACAATTCCTATTGGGTCTGTAGCCCAGTTGAAAAATGACTGCCTATGGGGTCCTTCTGTATCCCACATACTCTCTGTTGTCTTCAGCTAGATGGACTTGTCCTGCTCCTGCCAGCCCCTGTTGTTCTCTGTTTGCAAGACTTTCCTGCAGCTGCCCGTCTCCTCAGACTTGGGCCCAGTCCATCTGCTCTCTACCCATGCTCCTCCTGCACCTCCATCAGAAAGGTCCTGCTTGCCCCACCAGGTCCCAGGAGGTCTATCCTGCCGAGCTTTGCCCTGACCAGGGAGGCTTTGGAGGGATACTTGTGTGATACGGGGTTGGTCCCAGCTGCAGAAGCCTGAGGTTGGGAGGGGCAGGTCCTGAAACCATCAGAGCAGAAAATGTCTCTTACAGTCCAAGTCCTCCCAAGCCCAGGGCTGTGGATACCAGGCAGAATGAAGGAGAAAGGGTTAGAGGAGAAGCATCCGAAGGCCATGTCCTGGAGAGTGCTGCCTAGAAGAAGGGACAGGACAAGAGGAGATGCAGAATGGGGCCAGGCTAGACTGGGACAAAGAGCGCACATCTGGAGAACAGATGCCCAGGCCTCTGGCTCCTGGCAGCTGGTTAGGTAATTAGGCAGAGGGCTAATTAAGGAGGTCCAGGTGTTCATTAAAATCTCTGTGATGAGGTAGGAGGGGAGCTTGGATGGAATAGCCCTCCATACCTCGGATGGGGTCAGGTTAGGGTCCTCAGTGCCCATCTGGGCCTCAGCTGCCCTTCTTCCAAAGTCATGGTTGAGTTCATGTTCTTGCCTCAGGGCTTTGAAGAACCTGCAGCAATGTGAAATGAATAGCAGTGGGGAAAGAGGTAGTATGGACTGCCCCTGCTTTGTAGGAGGCTGTGATTAGATAGGACATCTCTGGTGGTATTCACACAGGGTGGGGCGCAGCAGTAGGGAAAGGGTCCTGGGAAGCATGGAATTATTAAAAGTACTTTGAGCTCTCTTGCAGGAAATGGGGATAGATGAGGCCTGGTCTTTTCGGCCCTGACTTCTCTCTACCAGTGGATGCTCAATGGGTCTCTGTGGCTTCCCTTCCTTCTCAGCCCTGATCCCTCTCGCATCCCAGCTCCCCCAGCATGAGGCGGGGGTGGGGGGGCGGTGTAGGAGATCAGCCAGGGAGCTGGTTGCCAGGCGACAGTTGCCTAAGCAACTCCATCCTCTCTATCTCCATGTGCTTAGGGCTGCTCCTTAGAAGACTTTAGAGTCTCACCCTCTGCACCAGCCAAGCTGAGGGTAGGGAGGGTTAAGGACTCAGATGGCAGGGGTGGTGGGAGAGTGGGTGGTATCCAAACAGACCAACTTTAAGGTCAGCTGGGTGAGGAAGGTTTCTGGCCACACAGTACAGGACAGGAGGAGCTGATGCTGCAGCGGGCCTGACAGCAGTTAGACTGTAAGAAGGACTTCTCACAGGGGTCTGAACAGTGAAACTGTCTTTTCTTTCTACAGATAGCCCTTGAGCTCCCTGTCAGAAGATGGAATAGTGGAAAAGAGATGTAGTTCTTGTTCTCATGAAGTTTCAGTCTCATAGGGGAGCTAGTATTAAATGGAAACCCAGAATTGTAATTATGTACATTGTGATAAGTGCTAGAAACATCACAAGAGTGGGTTTTTGGGATGTCCCGGGAACAAGGCAAGGGTTCTTTCTCAGCTTGGAAGGAGTGATGGTACTGACTGTAACAGATCGAGGTTTACCTAACCAGGTCTGCTTCTGAACAGAGGTGATGCAGGGAAATAGGGACAGAGATCTTCAGCCTGAGTGCAATCCTTCTAGAGAACCCAGGCCAGAGGATCCACTATAAAAAGTCAGCTCTTCCTGGTGCCCTTGCCCTTGAGTGCCCTGCCAGCCCATTGTACCATAGCTCTGCAAAGCACAGTCCATGGACTATACTAAATGGGGGACCAAAATCCTCTGCCTAGAGTCTTTGCAGAGCAGTTGGGCAAAGATGGGGGTCACAGGCAAAGAATGGGTGAGCTAGTGCAGGTTCTGGGCCAAGATGTGTGGTGGACCACCTGGGGCTGCTGCTACTGCTGCTGCCCCAAGATTTGTGTGTAGGGGCCTTAGAAAGCCAGGGCCCAGGGAGCAGCTGGAGGACAGATGATCTGGGTTTGTTCTCCAAGGAGAGCAGATGATGGAGGAGGGGCAGGAGCTCCCTTGTTTCTGTAACTCCTTGGGCAGAGTTCCAACTGGACCTGGGAAGTCTGAGGGTCTGGTCCTGTGATGGGAAAGCAGGCAGGGTTGTCCGGCAGCCAGTTCTACATTCCTATCCTTCCCTCAGCCCCTTTGCTCGATGGCG
This sequence comes from Dasyprocta punctata, assembly GCA_004363535.1. Taxonomy (NCBI): domain Eukaryota; kingdom Metazoa; phylum Chordata; class Mammalia; order Rodentia; family Dasyproctidae; genus Dasyprocta; species Dasyprocta punctata. The sequence continues at coordinate 89,450 of RJWM01000474.1, read as the reverse complement.
AGGATACTGGGCTGACTTTGGTACTTCCTGTGGCACTTGCGGGCAATGTGGAGTTAGAAAGGCTCAAAGAATAGGAGCCAAGGCAGTGTGTGGGGAATGTTCTCTGTCATCTCTACCTCAGGATGGCTCCACCCAGCTGGTAGGGGAGGTGGACAGAACCCAGGCCTCTCCTCCCTGCACTCTGTAGTAGGGTCTGGGGATGCTGTACAGAGGAGGAGTCTTGTGGGTAGAGCTGAACTTCTCTGTTTCACATTTCTTTCAGGATCCATCTAGAGTGTCTTTAGAAAGCAAGTCCTGGGGGCTGTGATGCATGCCTGTAATCGCAGCTACTTAAGGGGCTGAGGCAGGAGGATCACAGGTTCAAGGCTGGCCTGGATAACTTAGTGAGACAGTGTCTCAAAGTTAAATAATAGAAAAGGGCTGATTCCCCAGAAAGCTCCCTCTTTGATGCAAGGACTCTTGCAAAGAGTGCTAATGTGGCCATCAGGTCATCTTTGTCCTGCAGTGGGCCTCTCTAATCCCCAGAAGCTCACATAGCCTATGTGACCCTGGCTGCACTTGAGAGCATGCACCTTTCCTGACTGTCCCTGTGTCCTTCCCATCCTGCAATGTCTCCTGGAGGTGTGCAGGGACGGGGCTCTGTTTTCTACACAGACTATGGTGCTGGTGCTGTTCATCTAGTAGACCAGGGTGGGTTAGGGTGTTTCAAAATGGGGACTGCCTGGTGCCATATCCCCTGGCTGCCAGGGCCCTTGCTAGTTGGCCACTTGAGAAGTACTGCTCAGTCAGCCTGGCCTCCGGGGCTGTACCCCTTTTTGTACTCATAATTTTAGTACTCACATCAGGGTTGCTGTCTACTGCTTGTGTGCTCTGGTAGCAGAGTTGAGTAGTTGCAGCAGAAAGTGTGATCTGCACAGCCTAGAATATTTTGTTTGGTCCTTTACTGAAAAAATTTCCCAGGGCTGGGGGGGTGGCCCAGTGCAGGCAGAACACATGGCTAGCATGCATGGAGCCCAGGAGTTCATTCCCAGTACCATAGAAAGAAAGAAAAAAAAGCCTACTTCTGATCTAGAAGAGTGGCTTGTTTGTTCACTTGTTTAAATAGCTTGTTTCTTCAAACAAATTTTAGGTTTAAGACTGCTAGGTAAAACAAATTGTTGTGGCGGATCTCTGGTTGAAGGGAGATGGAGGTCTTTTTTTTTTTTTTTTTTTTTGAGGTAGGGCCTGACTATGTAGCCCAGACTGGCCTCAACTCCCGGCAGTCCTCTTGCCTCAGCCTCCCAAGCCCTGGGATTATAGATGTGTACCACCATGCCCAGTGAGATGGGGGTCTTGTAGCTCCAGGCTCCAGGCTTTGTGAGTTGGTGTGAGCACCACTGCTGTGTGTTCTTGAGCTAGGGCACCAGAGACCCCTGCCCTGGCACCTGGCATCCTGGGCAGATATTTATCCAGTGTGCTCATCACACTACACCACAATGTGGGAACCACTGGCCTAGACCAGAGGGACAACTGGATTGCCCTGACAGGCTCCAGAAGAGCTAGGGGCGTTCTCTAGGATCCAGACCCTCAGCAGCCAGGAACTCTGTGTCTTCTGTGCTCGGGAACCTGAGTGCTTAGCATGGCCTTTCCTAGGTAGCCAACGTTGTGTAAGGCTGAGGGTACTATGAGTCTGGCTTGTGTCCCAGGGATCAAAAAACTGGGTGCCAGGGGCCTGACAGCCCCCTCATACTCTTCCGTGCCAGGAGACTACAGAAGGTGTCCTGCAGACCATGAACTGAGCGTGGGTCCTAGACGTTCATGAGCACAGTGTGAGGTATACCAAGACCTGCCACCCTACAACCCCTCCCCTCCCCAGCACTGAGGACCTCTGGTGAAGATGGGGAGGAAAAAGATCCAGATCCAGCGGATCACTGATGAGCGGAACCGACAGGTAAGGAAGTCCTAGAGCACCACAGAGTGATGAGGACAGGGCTCTCCTAGAGGGCTTCCTGGAAGAGGAGGAGTTTGGAGGCTGTGACAGAAGAGGGTCTGAGTTGGGAGAAGAGCAGTTCCATCCTTGCATCTCTTGAATCTGTATCCCAGCACTGGAGGCTACACTACAACTCTGGAACCGCATGCCAGCCTCAGACCACACCTGGGGCTCCCCAATCCCAGAATGGCTGTTTCCCTCTCCTCACCCCAGGAGCTCTTCTATTTTTGTCTCTTGCTTGCTCCCTCGTCCCCAGGACAGAGGTGTGCAGTGCTGGCCATCTCTGTGCTTTCCCTTCCAGGAGTTGGCTCTGGCTTTGTCTTGGCCATGTGCTGGCCAGGAGATGCCCATTGCTTCCCATACAGGAGCTTGTGTGTCACCCCGAGAATGGGGGCTCCCCAGGACTCTTGGGAGAGCTCTACTGAGCCATGCCTGGCTGTCCATTGCCCTCCTGCAGGTTACCTTCACCAAGCGGAAGTTTGGGCTGATGAAGAAAGCATATGAGCTGAGTGTGCTGTGTGACTGTGAGATCGCCCTCATCATCTTCAACCACTCCAACAAGCTGTTTCAGTATGCCAGCACTGATATGGACAAGGTCCTGCTCAAGTACACCGAGTACAACGAGCCACATGAGAGCCGCACCAACGCTGACATTATTGAGGTGGGCCTGCCCTCTTAGCCTCTCACCTCTGTGCCACACGAGTTGCCCCTCCCCTCACACAGACCTAGCCTGGGGAGTGGGGTAGGGCACGTAAATGTGTCTGGTAGTGCCTGGGCCACCCACCCACCCTTGGGGGAGTCTGTCTCCTGTCTGATAGGCCTGACAAAATACCCGCTGCTGTCTTCTCTCAGGCACCCTCTTGCTACCTTTCCCCTTTCTCCTCCTTTTGGTCTGCCTCTGCATGGGATTCCTCTGGTTTTTGTCTCACTCTTTGTTTTCTTCTTTCCTGCTCTGTCTCTGTCTCTCTGTGAGTTCCCATGATTGTATGTTTTGTTTCAAAGAGAGCCGACATTGTGAACTGTTGAAGGACACAAGCTTTGGAATTCGGCTCTGGCCATTACCGGCCATGTGGCATTGGGCAGGTGTTTGGCCTCCCTGAGCCGTGGTGTCCCCTTCCACAAAACAGGGTCAGTGCCTGCTTTGAAGGACGCACCAGGGATGGCATGAGGCAGCCCAGCTCCTGCATCTCACCCTGAGGTGCATGCAACTTGGGGACAGAACTTGTGTGGATGAAGAGGGTATCTGGGAAGCCATAGGCCTGATTAGAGATTTACAGGAAACTAAAAAAGCCATTATCTGTGGGGTCTGGAGCACACAGGACGCTGTCTTAACTCTCTGTAGATATCTTTGCTTTCCTACATCTCATCTCTCTCCTGCTCTATCTCTGTCCCCAATTCTCTGTCCTTGTCCCTCAGGGGTCCATGTGTTCGGATGGGCAGAGCCTCCCCACCCAATGAGCCTCTTGCAGCCACCCTCTACTGAGCCCCTCCCCATGTCACTGTCCTTGTGTCTAGTGCTCTCCTGGGCTGTCTTAGCTCCCCTGTGGGCCTTCCATTCTCGTGTCCCAGCACCAAGCAGCCTTCACCCAGGCCCTGGGGAAGGGGAGGAGGTGCTTTAACTGGGGGCCGGGGAAGGTGGGTGGGGAGACCCTCACTGGCTGATGGTAGTGGTGCGGTTGCAGACCCTGAGGAAGAAGGGTTTCAATGGCTGCGACAGCCCAGAGCCCGACGGGGAGGACTCGCTGGAACAGAGCCCCCTGCTGGAAGACAAGTACCGGCGCGCCAGCGAGGAGCTGGACGGGCTCTTCCGGCGCTATGGGGTGAGCCCCACTCACTGTCTCTCTGTCGGCCCCTCCTGGCCCCTTCCCCCAGGCGCTGCACAAGAAGCACAGGGAGTGTGAGAGTCCTGAGGTGGACGAGGTGTTTGCCCTGACCCCCCAGACGGAAGAGAAATATAAAAAGATAGACGAGGAGTTTGATAAAATGATGCAGAGTTATAGACTGGCCGTGAGTAGTCGCGTGGAGGGCGCCTCCCGTGGTGCATGGTGTGGCTTTGCGCCCCGCCCTGGCCCTCTGCTGCCTCTGATGCGGGTCCGCTCTGAGCCGTGCTGGGGCTAGGAGTGACCACGGAGGACCTTGTGACCTTTGCCGAGACTCATCTCAGTGGAGCAGGAGCTGGAGGGGTATGGTGTCCCCTTCTCCAGTAGGAAGTGTGTAGTGGCACTTAAAAGACCTCAAGAGGACAGGAAGGTGGAATGTGCTCTAGGGCAGTCATCCTGGGGAGAGGACTCCGCCTAAGGCAGTGAGGGGACTGAGCTCCCTCTACACCAGGCCAGTGGACCGCAAGCAGAGCCGGGTCCTGACCCATGGCACGGGCCTTAACAGCTTTGTGTGTGAATTCAGGTCCGCACTCGGCCTCTAACCCGCTCCCGGTGTGTCCTGCCTGGCTGAGGACTAACCTTCCTGACCAGGGGGTGTCCCTGGTTCTGCTATAGTGAGCAGAGCCTCATTCTCATCCTCTGGGCCAGAGCTAGACCCCAGAGCACCCTCCTAATGTTGTTCCTTGGTGGGAGTGACAAACAGAACTGCAAGAGAGCCAAGGGCAGACTGCTCAACCTGCTGGCTCTAGGACGCATAGCTAAGAACCCTGAGGATCCCTTGCCTGCCCTCCATGGCGAGGTGGGTCTAGGGGCAGGGGCTGACCTAACCTGACTCCGCTCCTCTGTCTTTCTGTCTAGTCAGCTGTCCCAGCCCCCAACTTTGCCATGCCTGTCACGGTGCCCGTGTCCAATCAGAGTTCACTGCAGTTCACCAATCCCAGTGGCTCGCTGGTCACCCCTTCCCTGGTGACGTCATCCCTCACAGACCCGCGGCTCCTGTCCCCCCAGCAGCCAGCACTACAGAGGAACAGTGTGTCTCCAGGCCTACCCCAGCGGCCAGCTAGTGCAGGTGAGTGGGCCACTCGAGTTGATAGGATTCGGGATTCCATCTTGCATAGTGAGTCATCTGCCACAGGATTCCCACACTTTTCTGGCTACTGAAGGAATGGCCTAGGTCTTGGGGTCCCCCTTTCTGTTCCACCTTCAAGACTCACTTGGGAAGGTGGGGTATCATCAGCTTGTAACAGTTCTGCTTTTCCCCAGGGGCCATGCTGGGAGGTGACCTCACCAGTGCTAATGGAGCCTGTCCTAGCCCTGTCGGTGAGTGTAGCTGCCCTTCTGCCAGGTGGACCTAAAGTAGAGGAGAGGGTAATCCCAGTGCCCGACCAGATGGGGAGTCAGAATCTCTAAGCCCCTGGTGCCTGGTGTGTGTGGCAGTGGTTGGCGTGGATAGTCTGCAAAGATCTGGGTTTGGCAAGGGCTGGGCAGGCTGCGAGAGTGGACTCTTTTGGAGCAGTAGATCTGGGTGTTTCCAGTTGAGTAGGGCATCCTGGTTTGGACCTGGAGAATGAGAGTACTTAGAGCAGTGATGGTGAACCTTTTAGAGCTTTCAGTGACAACACAAAGTGCTGTATGTGCATGTCATAGGTTCGTCACCTCCTGCTTAGAGGAGTAGTAGGTACACGCTCGCCCTTCCACACAAACTGTCTCATACTCGGAGAACAGCCAGATACTTGATGTGTACTTGTGAGCACATGCACATAAGCTCCAGGAGAAAGATTGCCCTCTGCCCCAGCAGCTGACAGACTCTCCTGCCCTGTGTCATTGTCCAGCAGGGTGATTGACTTCTAATGTCACTGTTTACGTCACCCGTACATTCCTGCCATTTCCAGAGTGATCTCAGAATTGGGATGGAGGTGGCCATACACTGTCAGGGCCACAGCATTCTGTTAGGGAACAGAGCTACCTGGCCGCAGTTGTGTACTCGGGTCAGGATATTGGTGTGCTGTGTGAATACCCCTTTCTGTCTGAGACGAGGGTCAAGAAGCATTTGTGGACCTAAAGGAAGTAATGATGCAGAGGGAACTGGGAGTTCAGTGGGGAGCATGAAGGAGCCCTCCAGCTAGCTGTGTGGCCTGGGATAAGTCTTCGTACCTCTGCCAGCCAGGCTTGAGTTCCCTCTTCTGTAAACAGGGCTAATGATATGTGTCCTGTCCATCTTGCAGGGTAAATGTGAGGATTAAATGAGATAATATGTGTGTGAAAGGCCTGTGGATGTTGTGTAGTATAGACCAGATGTGAAAGATAGTTATTATTCCTGTTGTTACCAGTCTAATTATGGTGGTGGCTGTGTCATCCATTCCCCAGTGCCAGCCATACCATCAGCACCAGTGAATGGCTTATCTTCTGTAGGCCAAACCGAATCCTGGTTTTCCCAGCTCATAGCACAGGGAGCAGTGTGAGTGAGTGGAGGTTGGCCCTGGGGACCAGGCTCCAGGCTACCAACTCTTCCCCACCCTGGTCATTGTGCATCCTATCTAGTGGGGGTTGTGGGATCTGGAGACAATGAAGAGAGCATGTGGGGAGAGGCCTGGTCTCAGGTCTGTTGTCTGCCATGGGGCAGAGGCAGTGGTTGCTTTGCAGTGCTGTACCCTACCTCACTGCTTTTTTCTCATGTCACTTGGAAGCCAGATGCAAACCCAGTGGTGTAGAAGCAAGAGGCTTCTCTTTCATGCCCAAGATGGGAAGGAAGGCTTTAGAGACTATCAGATGGCTCAGCACCTACAGAGACACAGTGGCTTGAGAGATTCTGGGTGGCGTGGGTATTAGCATAGGGACATAAGCAGGGCCAAGGGGTGGTGCATACTTTCCCTTCTCCTCATCTCCTTTCTTCTCTAGGGAATGGCTATGTTAGTGCCCGGGCTTCCCCTGGCCTCCTCCCTGTGGCCAATGGCAACAGCCTGAACAAGGTCATCCCTGCCAAGTCTCCACCCCCGCCCACCCACAGTGCCCAGCTCGGAGCCCCCAGCCGCAAGCCTGACCTGAGGGTCATCACTTCCCAGGGAGGAAAGGGATTAATGCACCACTTGGTGAGTGAGTGTCTGGGCCTTGGCTCAGGAACAGGAGGGTGGGAAGAGGAAGGGCCACGCCTCTGGCGGGAGAAGTGCAGCCACCCTGCGTGGGAGATCATGGAAGCATGGCTCTTGACGAGGGCTTTTTCTCTGAGGCCTGTCAAGGGCGGAACATAGAAGTGCTAACTAGCTCACCGAGGTGGGGAGAGTGTTGTATGATGGGGAGGTAATAGGAGGGACCGCATTGTAGTGACTGGATAGTGAGGGTGGGAACCAGAAATGTAAGGATGGTGATAATGTCTCCCTAGTGGAGGCGGGATGTGGTGTCTTCTAGAAATCAGTTGACCAGGGAGCGCTCTTGCTTTAGGTCAGAGAGTTGGGTGGTTGGCTGTGGGGGTGGGTAGAGGCCAGAGACTGAGCCACCACTTGGTTTTATTTCTGCTCCCAGACTGAGGACCATTTAGATCTGGTAAGTAAGGCTGTGAGACATTCGCTGTGCCTCTGAATACCGGGTCAGCCATTGCTCTACAGTCCCCCAGCATGACGTGTGTGTCCTCCTGTCCTGCCTGCATGTGGCGTGTACAGCATTGACTTGGGTATTTTCTAGGAGCTGTGCTCCTGCTGGGGTGACTGAGGGATGAGGATTGAACATGCATGCTGTGTACTGCGTGCTCGTGGATATCTTCATGTGGTGTTGCATTCAGGCGTGTGTATGTATGTATGTGTATGTATATGTGCAAAGGGGAGTAAAGCCATCCCTAGGCCTCAGAGGTCCCAACCCTGATGCCTGGGTTAGGCTTTTGGATCCCACCAGCCCACCAGCTCCACTAAGGCCCACACAGCACTCTTGGAACCTAGGATAGGGAGCTCCTTAGCAAGGATGCCAGTCGGACAGTAACAGTGCTTTGTCAGAGATAGATGAGGTGCAAGCCAAGGGCCTGTGTCATACACACGCATGCACACACACTCACACACCCACCCACCCTCAGCCAGACATGGGGCAGAAGATCCTTCCTTCCCAGCTACCTGATGGTAGGCCAGAGAGACTTGAAAAGGCAGACTGGCTTTGGTGGCCAACACAGTGGCAGTTTTGGCCCCAGCGTGGAATTGGAATAAATAAGTGACTCAGCAACAGATGGAGCTGACAGCCCCACACACGTGTGTGCATATACGCAGACACATGACATGCCAGTCCCCTCCCAGACATCCGCACACCTCTCCAGGGGCGTGTGCTGTGGTGCAGTGATGCAGGTTGGACTCTGGGACCTGGCCAGAGCAGAAGGCCATGGCCCAGGAGCTTGGGTCCAGCATGGTACTGGCTGGCATGTATGCCTTCCTCTCTGTGCACATTTAGGTGCCAGGGAACCTGGGCAAGTGAGCATGATTCTCTTCATGGTCTCAGTGTCTCTGAGTGGGCAGCTGGGTGTTCCTGTGTCTACACAGCCTCCATGCTAACATGTCTCCCTTGGGCTTGGGATTCAGGGCCTGCAGCCTGGCTTTGGCATGGAGGGCCCGCCCAAGGCAGCCCCCCATCTGCTACCTTCTGACGGACAGTTTTCTCTTGCAGAACAATGCCCAGCGCCTTGGGGTCTCCCAGTCTACCCACTCGCTCACCACCCCTGTGGTTTCAGTGGCAACACCGAGTTTACTCAGCCAGGGCCTTCCCTTTTCTTCCATGCCCACTGCCTACAACACAGGTGAGTGCATCTGGACTGGGGCAGGTGAGTGGGCCAAGGGGGAGCAACCAGATACACTGGGAGTATGGAGACTTAGAAAGGCCATTGATTTTGGGGAGTCCTCATCTAATTACCGTTACTAGATCTGAATTTTAGACAAAACATGTACTTTTTTAGTTTTATTTCGAAGACATTTTTCTGCTAAAACATGTATCACAGACACTTCTGCTAAAAATATTGGGAGGGTTTTTTTGTTTTTTGGTTTTTTTAAGCAGTGGCCTAGTTTATTGGAGAAAGTAAAAGTGAAGAGTAGGAGAGAAACTGCTCTGCAGAGTGAGCTTGGGCTGAGTAAAGAGAAAAAAAGGGTAAAAGCAAAAAATAAGAGCACATGATGCATCTGGGAAACACAGCTTGGGCTATTATGGAGAGTTGTGATAGCCGTGCTTAGTTTGATCTGAAACTGCAGCTTGCCTAGGCACTCTTTATCTTTAATGTAGAGCCTAATGGCTGGGGATATAGTTCAGTGGCATAATGCCTTCCTGGCAAGAATGAGGTCATGAGTTCAATTCCCAGTACCAAAAACCAAACCAAAACAAAACATAGAGCCTAGGGGAAAAGAGGCCCTGTCCACAGGGAGCCTTATTGGAGGGAGATGGGATGGAGGTGGGCACAGCAGGTGATTCAGGCTGCCAAGCCCTGGATGCCAGGTGTGGAGGATGGGTGGGCAGACATAGTCAGTGCTGAAAAGGCTTCCCTGAGGAAAATGAACACATGAGGGGAGAAGAGATAGGCTGAAGAGGAGGTCCAAGCAGCAGCATGGGCAGGTGGACTTGCCAACTTCCTGGGCAAGGGCAGAGGAGGGAGAAGGGACTCTCTCTCATTTGGCTTGGTGGGGGAACCTTTAGGGGAGAAGCAGAAGAAGACTGATGAAGGTTGAGGAGGTGGATCTGAAGGAGAAGTAGCACTTGAGGACTTGAAAGAGGCCTCTGGGTAGAATTCAGACAGGACACCCAGTGCTCAGCCCATCCTGAGTCCCCAGGGCTGTCCTGGCTTGTGTCACCCACTCACACCTATACCTGCTAGTACACTCTGTCACAGTCTTAGCCGGGCTGCTGTGTCAGGAAGGACTTCCCAGTGAGGGAGGTGCCTGTTGCCTGGTGTCACATCCCATACCTGACTGGAGAGACTGGGCTCTTACCGCTGAGGGGCCCTCTGCCTCCCCGCAGTTCTCTCACATGAGTGGCTTACGTTAGGGCTGTTCCTATGACAAGGGTGGACTAGACCAGAGAACTCCCAGACTGCTGCCATCATCACCCCATCCCATAGTTGAAGAAGGTGAGGCATTAGGCGCCAGTACAGACCACACAGATCTACGTCTCCCTCCCTCCCTTCCGGCCCTGTGCGGTGTGAGGCCTCTCTGGTGAAAAGCAAGTGAGCAAGAGGACCTGATTTATGTTGAGGGGACAGACTGTGGCATGGTCTGTGAGCTCCTTTTCCCTTGGCTGTACACATCCACTCCCACATTCTTAAGTCTGTAGCCTCGGCCTGGCACCCTGTGAGCTCCTCAGAGCAATGGGTGTCCAAGGCCTGGGAGGAGAGGGGAGCGCAATGAGAAAGGCTGGCTCCCAGTGCCAGGCCAGGCGGCATGGTTGGTGGATAGCAACCCAGACCACTTTTTAGAAACTGCTCATGAGGTGGGAATCCTCCACGGCAGCTTTCCGTGGTCTTCTGCTCCTGCAGCCTGTGAAACCATTTGCTACTGATGGACCTGAGACAGGTGCTCAGTGGCCCAGCCTTCAGGACTCTTCCTTCTCACACCCACTCAAGAGGAGGCAGGAGTAGCTAAGGAGACCTGGGGGTAGACAGCAGGTGTTTTCAGGTGACTCTAGGTGTATAAACAAAGCCCAGTGAGCACATTGCTATTTACAGTCTCGGTGTCAGTTCAAGTTCCAGCTGGGGTGATCTGGCTGCAGTACTGTCTTGGGCAAGAGGTGGGCCTGGCCCCTTGTTGATACTGGCTACACAGGTTGGTTGTGGTGGTTCTGGGAGGGCAGGTGCTGCTTGTGGCCTGGGGCCACACTTCTGGCCTTCAGGAGCCAGGCTTTCTCTGGTAGACTCCACCTGGAGTCTGGTGGGCAGAGGCAGGACCAGGAGTTGGGCCACTTCCTGAGCTACCTCAGTACAGCACTGTCTGTCTTGGACCTGGCTTCTTGCTTTGCAAATAAGTTAGAAATACTCAATGTGAGGCCCATTTTTTACCTTGTTCAGCTTCTTAAATATAGGCATCTCAGAACTCACAGCCAACATCAGGAAATGAATTGCAAGCATGAGCTACCTCTGGTGTGTTTAGAGGTCACAGAGTGTCCTGGGGCTCCTCTGAGCCCTGCCACTGGCTCCATGACATAGGCGGGTCCCCACCCCTGAGGCTGCAGCTGCTTCGTCAGTAAAGTATTACTAGGAAAATGTGAGCCAGACGGTGCTCTGCATGCCTCCGTGTGGAGCTCCCTGTGTCCTGCCAGCAGCTGTGCCTGTAGGGCAGATCTGCCCCTGCCTCCCTGGAGCGGAGAGTTAGCAGCTTGCCCCAGGTCATGTGACATTGGCCTCAAAGCTCAGCCCTTTAACTTTCCTGCTGCGTTGTGCACGTTCCTCCTGTCTTCCTTATATAGACAGAGGACTGGAGCCCACGCCTCTGGACTATAGCTGCACAGTGTAAGTGGGGATGCTGGGCCTGTGCCCCTTTCCAGCATGCCCTCTGCTGTCACAGTGAAGCATCCCTGTGGCCCTCAGGGAGGACTTCTGCTCCACTGCCCCAAACAGGATGCACCGTGCCATGCCAGGGAGCTGTGCATACTGTGAACCTGTCATGGCTCTGTCTGTTCTGTGGCAGTGCAGGCATCACCGTGCCCTCCTTGAGGGCTGGGAGTTTGGCTCAGTGGCTTAAGCACCTGTCCTGGCAGGTGCGAGGTTGTGAGTTCGATCCCTGGTGCCGCAAAAAAAAAAAAAAAAAAAACTGTAGTCTGTTCTTTAGGGCTGGGAGTTTGGCTCAATGGCTTGAGCACCTGTCTGGCAGGCACGAGGTTGTGAGTTTGATCCCCAGTGCTGCAAAAAAAAAAAAAAAAAAAATTAAACAGTGCCCTCCTTGGAGACAATTTAGAAAGGAATGAACACCCTCCTGGGGCATTAGCCAGAATCTTAGCTTATGTGCTTCAGTCTGGGCCCAAGAAGCCCTGCATGTCTTCTTGTCTGTGGGCACAGTGCCTCAAGCCCCTTGCTTAGGTTATTGGTAGTCTGAAGACATTTGGAGTGGTAGTTGCAGAGTTGCTTCCTGGATCCCCTTGCCTGTTGGCCCCATAGCTCCTACTGCCTCAGAAAGATATGGCAGGTGGAGGGGTGACAGACATAATTAGACCTTCCCTACTATTCTTTTCTTTTCTTTTTTTTTTTTTTTTTTTTTTTTTTTTTTTTGCGGCACCTGGGATTGAACTCACAACCTCGCACCTGCCAGACAGGCGCTTAAGGCACTGAGCCAAACTCCCAGTTCTAGTTTTTTGAGGCAGGGTTGCACTGAGTAGCTCAGGCCAGCCTTGCACTGGCGTTGTAGCCCAAGCGGGCCTCGAACTCACAACACTCCTCCTACCTCAGCCTCCCGAGTGCTGGGATTAAAGGTGTGCCTACTATCCTTTTCATCCCAATTTCTTGTAATTGTCACTATGTTTTTTTTCCAGACAGGATCTTTCTGTGTAGTTCAGGCTGGCCTTGAACTCCCTGTGTAGCTCAGGCTAACCTCAAACTCTCAGTATCCTCTTGCCTCGGCCTCCTGAGTGCTGGGATTACAGGCATGCTCACTATATCCCGCAATAATTGTCATTATAAAAGTGATACCTGCACATGATTTTTTTTTTAAAGTTCAGCACTGTTTTAAAAACCACCTCTCTTCATCCTGTTGAAAGTACAGCACCTCCTGTTATTATGGCTTGCATTTTTCTGAGTGCCATCTTCACTGAATTTTTATGGGTTTCTTGAATTCCTCACATCTGTCATTAAACACCACCTGTCCCGTCATCTCTGTGGTCCTCCTAATGGCTCCCTCTCCAGGCTTCTCCTCGCCTTCTCCCGCTGCAGATTACCAGTTGACGAGTGCAGAGCTCTCCTCCTTGCCGGCCTTCAGCTCACCAGGGGGGCTGTCACTAGGCAACGTTACCTGGCAGCAGCCACAGCAGCCCCAGCAGCCTCCGCAGCCACAGCCACAGCCACAGCAGCCACAGCAGCCTCCGCAGCCTCAGCAGCCTCCGCAGCCACCTCAGCAGCAGCCCCACCTGGTCCCCGTGTCTCTCGGCAACCTCATGTGAGTCCTTGGAAGGTTTCCCATGGGCACTTGGCGGGGAGGAGTGGGAAGAGGACCATGAGGCAGCAGCCCTGAGTCCCTTGTTTAGGCCCAGGGCACTCACTAGGGCTTATGCCCCTGAACCCCAGAGTGTGGGGTGGGGTGGACCTGGGCTGTAGAGGCTGACCAGGACAGAACTGGAACTAACGCCACTTCTTTCTCTTGTCTGTCCATCTATGTGTCTCCCTCTCATCCCTGTCCCACTCTCTGTTCTGTCTTACTTTGTGGTTTCTTTTTCTATCACCCAACCCTTTCTTTCTGTCCTTGTCCCTTGTCCAGCCCGGGCAGCCCCTTGCCCCACGTGGGCGCTGCCCTCACCGTCACCACCCACCCGCACATCAGCATCAAGTCAGAACCAGTGTCCCCAAGCCGAGAGCGCAGCCCTGTGCCTCCCCCTCCAGCAGCAGTGTTTCCGGCTGCCCGCCCAGAGCCCGGCGATGGTCTCAGTAGCCCCGCAGGAGGATCCTATGAGACAGGAGACCGGGATGACGGCCGGGGGGACTTCGGGCCCACACTGGGCCTGCTGCGCCCGGCCCCAGAATCCGAGGCTGAGGGCTCGGCTGTGAAGAGGATGCGGCTGGACACCTGGGTACTGTAGCGCCACCCCTGCCTGCCAGTGTCTGCTGCACCCAGGGCCGCCCCATGTGCCCCAACCTGTTTCTCTCCTGAGAGACCTGTGGTCAGCCAGCCCTCCCTTGGTCCGTTTGTCACCTCACGAGAGGCCCATCTGCCCCAGCACTGGTCTGCTCGATGCCCCACAGCTGGCCTGCCCCTAGCATCGGCCCATGGGAGAGGGGAGTGGGGTGCCCCAGCAGCTGGGCTCCCCTCACCCGCCTTCTCCATCTCCTCTCTTCACAGACATTAAAGTGACGTTCCCACTCCCCTCCCAGATGAAGAGTTGACAATCTCACCGCCCATCCCCCCTGTCCTGGGCTCCTCCCGCTCGACCCCCACTTCCTTTCTTGTGCTCCGTGTCCTGTTGATGGTTACATTTGTGTATAATTATTATATTATTATTATTATTATTATTATATTTTTTTTTAATTTGGATTCTTGCTTTAGAGAGATGGATGCTCTCATCCCCTCTCTCACCCCCACCATTTTCACTGGTGGGAGGCTCTTTTTTTGCGGGAAGGGGGGGACACTTTGCACGTTGTACACATATGCTGCAGGAAGGGTGGGGGCCTGGTAGGCCCTGGGGAAAGGACACTTTGCCGAGCTCTGCATGTGGAGCTCTCTCGCCCCATCTCCCGGACAGAGGGAAGGAACCAAAAAACTACCAAGCAACAAAAACCCCTCCAGTAGACTGAAACCCCAAAGGTGGCTTGACGGGTGGTTTATATTCAAGAGAATGGGAGCAGGTGGGGGGGGGTCTCCATTTCTGGGCTACTCACAATAGGCACATGGGCCGGACAGACACAGCCAGCCCCTGGGTGCCCTGTGCACTCACACAACACTCTGGCTGGCTCTGTGTGCTGCACCCCCACAGTGTATGGGTGCTGGCTGAGCTTCCGGGCTGGGAAGGCTGCCTGGGAATCTGAGGCTGGGGGCAAGGCTTTGAGGGTGTCCTCTCTGGAAGCACATTTTGGGGGAAAGATGATGAGGCACTAGGAGAGCAGAAGGGCTGGGTGAGGGTGAGCCAGGCCCCTCCATCCCCAGCTTTTTCTCTAGGATACACAGTGCAATAGTGCCCCAGCCTCAGTGACCAGCCCTGTCAAGCTGGCCCTGCCGGGAGCTCCAGGGAGGTGTCAGGGAGGTGCTCTGGGGCTGGGCACAAAGAGCAGGTGTGGGAGGGCGCCTCCGCCTTGCATGCATGTTGCCCCGCCCTGGGGAGTGAGCCGGGCTGGTGGGGCAGGGGCCGTCCAGCTCCCCACCCACCACCTCCTGGCACCTGCTCCTAGCCCTGCTCCCTCTGGCACCCTCACTGTCAGCTACCTCCTGTCCCACCACCTCCAGGCCACATCCCACCGCCCCTCTTGGCTACTGTAATTGTAAATAGTGACCTTTGGAAAATGTTAGCAGTGTAACAGTCCAGGAAACTGTTGTGGTTTTTTTTTTGTTGTTGTTGTTGTTGTATTGATATGAAATGAGATTCTATTTTTGTCAAAGTATATTGTAATAATAATGACTCAAATGGCCTGTACTGTACAGACAAGATTCTTCTGCTGTTATTCTTCCTCCCCTCCCCTGCCCTCCCCTCCTCCTGCCTTCCCTCCACTCTGCTGTCCCTATGGTGAGGAGTACAATGCCCCAGGAGGCAGTCAAGCATGGGTCCTGTGACCTGGGATGGACCAGAGACCAACCTGGAAGGGGCAGAACCCCAGTATGCTCTCCACTCCCCCCAACCCTGGCCTGGCTCGGGGTGTGACAAGGGCTGGCTGGCAGGCAGGACTCTGGCCACTCCTTCACACAAGCCCAGCTGCTTGGCCCAAGGGGCAGTGCCCTTGCGCCGCTCCTGTTGGCGATTAGTTAGACCAAGCCCCATGTTGCAGTGCTGTGCCCAGCGCTGACCCATCCTCACAGTATTCTGGCACTTGACACAGGGAAGGAACCAGAGCCAGAGAGGTATGTGTGACCACACATATGCCCAGGCATATTCAAGAGGGCCTCTGGTATTTCTGTATCCCAGTGTATCTTTGTATTTGTGTGTGTGTGTGTGTGTGTGTGTGCGCGCGCGTGCGCGCGCGCACGCACATGCGTGCTCAGTGTACTTTTGTGTCCCTCTGAGCCTAGTGAGGTGAATTCATGAATCTTGGTGGGACTGGAGCTCTGTGTCTGTATGGCCAGGTGTGTTTCCAAAAAGACAAATGGCTCTGCAGCTCCACTGCCCTGGCTTCCAGCTCTGTGTCCCTCTCTCCCTTTTTCTCTGTTCCTTCTCTTGGCTCTGGCTCCCATCCTGCAGTCAGAGGAGGTTGGCAGTTAGCCCTCTTTGCTTCTCCTGGCGCCCTACTCTGCCAGGGCTACCTTCCTATGGGACCATGGCCTCTCCACACTTGTCCACTGGGCCCCCCCACACTTGACACACAGTGCCCTTTCCCGGAGCACCTCCTCCTGCTTTCAGAGCAAAGCTCAAATTCCTCTTCCCCCAAGGCTTTTTATTTTGCCGGGCAGTGGTCCTTGCTTACTGCTTCAGATTTAATGGCCTCCCGGCAGGGATGCAAAATGTCCAGCCTTCCCATAGGTTCCTAGGGTCATTTCAGGAATTGATGGACTTGATCAGGGTGTTGCAAGCAAGTGATTGGCCTGGCACATAGTAGGCATTCAGTAATGCTGAATGGCTGAGTGATAGGTGCTCACTAAGTGTTGCGTGACCGGCCTTCTCTTCTCAGGCTATTCCTCCCGTCCCCAGTCTGCCCATCTTCTAGCGGAACTTGGCCACCAGGACCCCAGGGTGGGGGGTGAGGCCCTGCAGTTCACGGTGCAATATTTGCCAGTTTTGCCCTCTGCTCAGAAGGGCAGACCTGGCTTCTGATTACCCTGTGTGGATGTGTGTGTGTGTCCTTTTTTCTCTGTCCCTGGCAGCAGGGAGTAGTCTGTGAATGAATATGGGACATTTCTGCAGTTCAGTACCCCAAGGTTTCTCCTTGGGGCAGGGGATCCTGGCTAGCCCGGACCTCAAGTGGGGACTTTTTTTTCCTCTCACAAGCCAAATTTGTTTCCACCCACTCCCTCCGAAGGACTGGGCAGTCGCCAAAGTAACCACTGGAGTCATCCATGCCCCGCCCCAGAGTCCCACACCTTTCAGGGACAGTAAGCTAGAGGGCTGCCTGCCTCAGTAGAACACACACTTCCCTCCCCACAGTGCAGCAAGGAGCAGACTGACCCAGTCCTGCCCACCCCTCCCCCCTCGGACAGGAAGGAAGTAATGCACCTTCTTTTGCTGATTATTTATTTGTTTGGAGAGACAGAAATGATGTAAAAGTGTATCTAGAAATATCTATATCTCTATATATTTTTAACTAACTCTTTGGAATCCCAGGAGGTAGGGGAGTTAGATGTTTGTGGAGGGGAGACCTGGAGCCTGGGAATTCCTTGATCTCCCCTTTGGCCTTGCCCCACCCCTAACTGTTGGTAGAAGGACTGGGATTTGTATGGGGACAGGAGACTGGCACAGTCTGTAGAGAGTCTGGATTCTCTGCTGTCCCCATCCAAATCCCAGAGGAAAGGTGGGAGGGAGGGAGGGGGGGATGGGGTGAGGGAGGGAGGGGTGGGCAGGCTGAGGAGGTGACCCGCTCCCCAAGCCCGACAATCACCCACACTCCTGGGGCGCCTGGGTCCTGGGCAGGGCAAGTCCAAGTGTGTGGCTGTTGATTTGTTTTAAATATTTCCTTTCGTGCTGTATGGTGATGCTTTCTTAGTATTCTACACAATAAGAAAAGACAAAGTCCTTGAGATTCTTATGAGTTTTGTTTGAAAACTCTTTCACTATATTTGTTGTAAAGAGGTTTACTATTAAAAGAAAAGAACACACGTTTCTGATACTTTGGTGTGGGCTTTGGTTTCTTTGGTGCGACAAGGAGGGGAAGGAAGGCCTGGAGTGGCCTACTCAGATGCAGGCCACTGCTTTGCGCTGGCAGGAAAGGGTGGTGGTTGGCAATAGGGCTTGTGTGTCCAGGTTTCTTGGTGGAAGTCTCTTCCAGGTGCTCTGTCAGAAGAAGGCAGCCCTGGACTGAGAAGTGATCCAGTGAGAAGCCCTAGGAGGGCCTGGGCGGTAGTGCATCCCTGTAACCCCAGCATTCTGTGAGGCTGAAGCAGGAGGCGCTCAAGTTCAAGGTCAGCCCGGGGAATTTAAGAGATTTAGCAAGACCCTGTCTCAGAATTAAAAAATTAAGGATGGGGGATATAACTACTCAGAGGGTTTGACCACTCCTCTGGACTGACCATGTCAGACTGCAAAGGCAAAGAAGCCTTGTACACCAGCCAAGGCTGGCCATTAAATGCCTAAAGTCCACCCTGTAGGTTAAAGGCTATGGTCGGTGCACATTTGACCTACTGCAAGAGTACAGAGAGGCCAGGGAAGTCACAGAGTGTCCTCAAGCCTCAGACATTGTCCTCTGCGAAATGCCACCATCTGTGTTAACTGCATCTCTCACAAGTTTGGCTAGATTCACCTCTCCTCAGCAGAGGCAGAGGAAAGGGTTAGAAGACACTCTGCAGATCAGGCTTCCCATAACAGTTTTGGAGATGGCCTCCACCTATCCCTGCCTAGCATTCCAAGTTTCTAGTTCCCACCCACTTCAAGTCATGGTTGCTACATGGGGCCAGTGAAGAAGGCAGAAGTGACGGAAAGGATAAGTAGGCTTCCACCTGTCTGTGTTTCATCATTTGCCCTGGGAGAAGTTAGATGTCATGTTGTGAACAGCCCTATGGAGGGGCCTACGTAGCAAGGAACTGAGACCTCTTGCCAGCTGCCATTTGAGTGAAGTCATCTTGTCCTCTGTCCTTAAGAGTTCCCAAGGTTCCCTGGACGTTGCTACAGTTGAGAACCCACTGCAGATTGTCTGTGAAACAACCTACCCTATTCTGACTGATGAAGAACCTTCCCACTTGTAGACACCCTGATAACCCCCATCACACGCACACAGCATCACCCCAAATTGGTGGTATGGTACAAAGAGCTCCAAAATTAGGTTGTTGTGATGCCTGTGATCCCAGAACTCTGGGACACTAAGGCAGGATTGTAAATTTGAACCTGGCTGATCAATTTATCAAAACCCTGTCTCCAGTAAAAAAAGGGGTAGGATAGGGTGGGGATATAGTTCAGTGTGAAGGTTCCGGGTTTAATCCCAAAGACTCCAGAGAAAAATTTCTCCGCATTTGGCATGGTCCAGAATGAGTTCAGCTCCTAGTTCTGCTGATGGTGTGTGGCCTTGGCTCGTCACCATTTCCCTGGCATCTGTTTCTGTACAACAGAGCTGAGAGCTACTTGTGTCCACAAACCCCTGCCTGTCCTCTCCAATCGATTCGCCCATCTTTGCCTCAGCTCTGATAATTGAACACCTGGTGGTCCTTCACTGCTCAGAGTAGAAAGCACAAGTCTTTGGCCTGGCTCCCAAGGCCTTCAGAGAGCTAGTACAAACCCTCTCCCAGGCTTAGTCCATGCCATTCCCTGGGCCTCCCTTGGACGCTAGGCAAGTTGTAGACAGTTACTCCATGCCTTGACAATCCCTTGTCTGCTCATGCCACCCTCTATCTGAAATGCCACATGCATTTATTTTATTTTATTTTTGGTACTGAGAATTGAACTCAGGACTTTGTGCTTGCCAGGCAGGCACTTATGCTGCTGAGCTATATCCCTGGCCCAAGCATTTATTTTCTATGTATTTATTTGTTTTTGTGCTGGGAAATGAACCCAGGGCCTCATGCATGCTAAACACATGCTGTACTACTACTAAGCTATATCCACAGCTTTTAAAAAATTTTTGAGACAGGATCTCACTAAATTGCTCAGGCTGCCCTTGAATTTGTGATCCTCCTGCCTCGGCCCTGGGGTAACCAGGATTATGTTTCCCCCACCACAACCAGTGCAACAAACATTTATTAAGCGACAACTCTGCATGATATGTTAGGCATTAGACTATGGAGAGGGGACAAGAGATAAGTGAAATAAGTGACCTTCAAAGATGAGAGATCCCCGGTGCCGCAAAAAAAAACAAAACAAAAAAAAAAAATCAAAGATGAGAGATGGGACATACCCAGTCCAAACTAGTGAGCAGGATTTTAAGACATGTAGGAAGTCCCTGGGCAAATGAGCACAGAGAAGGCATTCGTTAAACAGGAACTGTGTGTTGAGGGGGCCCTTAGGAAATCATATGCTGTGATGCAGGTAAAGCAACATGCATAAAGCTGAAGACAGAGGCAAAGGTCATGTGGAGGACCTTGGTCAGCAAGGCTTGGACTCTACTCTGCAGAAGATGTTTGGTCATCGAAAGATTTTAAGTAGAGAGGCTGGGGTGTGGCTCTGGTGGCACACTGCCTCAGATGTGACATTCTGGTTTGTTCTGTTTTTTTGTTTTGAGACAGGGTCTTCCTATGTAGCCCAGGTTGGCCTTGAACTCATAGCAACCCTCCTGCCTCAGCCTCTTGAGTGCTGGGATTACAGGGGAGCATCACCATGCCAGGTTCTGAGCTGGATCCACAGCACTTCAGACACACAAAGACTGAGGAGAAATTTGGTCAGATCTGTAGTTCAAAAAGCTGCTGCCAGTAAGGGTAATGCTGAGTAATGCTGAAAAACCAACTGGACAAATGCAGCTCTGGGCCAAGTAGGCAGGTCAGGATCTTCAACAGACAGAAATAACAAGGAATAAGAATAAGGGAGGTAGGACAGAGATGTGGAGAGGAGAGGATGAATTTAGTAGATTTTTAAGAAGTAGCTACTACTAGCCAGGCGTGGTGGCACATGCCTTTAATCCCAGCACTCGGAGGTTGAGGTAGGAGGAGTGTTGTGAGTTCGAGGCTGGCTTGGGCTACAATGCGAGCACAAGGCCGGCCTGAGCTACACAGTGCGACCCTGCCTCAAAAAACTAGGGCTGGGAGTTTGGCTCAGCAGGTTACGCGCCTGTCAGGGAGGCATGAGGTTGTGAGTTCAATCCCTGGTGCTGCAAAAAAAAAAAGTAACTACTACTATTTGTTTTTTATTTTTATTTTCATAGTCAGCTACTACTATGCTAATACTACTACTATTTGTCAAAGACATGAAGACAGATGAGTTTACTTGGCTCAGAAGAGGTTTATGAACAACAAAAAGCTCTGCTGCCACTATATATATATTTTTGAGGTTTTTTGTTTTGTTTTTATTTTTTTGAGAGTTTCACTATATTTAAGCTGGCCCCAAACTCACAACGATCCTTCTGCCTCAGCCTCCCAAGTGCTGGGATTATAGGTGTGTGCCACCACTCCTGGTTTCCAGCTACCCCTATTTTTTTTTTTTTTTTTTTTTTTTTTTTTTTTTTTTTTTTTTTTTTTTTTTTTTTTTTTTGGTCTTTTTGAGACAGGGTCTCACTATGCAGTTCAGGTTGGCCTTGAGCTCATCTCATAACCCAGGCTGGTCTTAAACTTGAAACACTTCTCCTGCTTCAGCTTCCCAAATGCTGGGATTACAGGTGTGTGCCACCACACCCAGCTCCCTATTTCTATTTTTAAACCCCTTCCTATCATTTGAGGTTTTATTCCTGTAATTTTCTGCTAAACTTTCTTTCCCTCCACAGTCCTGGCCAGCTGGGTGTGATTTCCTCTAATAAAGTGTTTTAGGAAAGGAATCTACCCCTTCTTTATTGCATCGATTGTATTTTACTTTACCTGGAAATGTTACGTAATGGTTTCTATTTTCTCTCTACAACTGGACTGAAGATTTTTTGGGGAGGGGGATACTAGGGATTCAATCCAGGGCCTAACCCACATTCCCCCCTTTATTTTGAGAAGGGTCTCCCTATATCGCTTAGCGTGGACTCAAGACTTTCGGCCCCCCTGTCTCAGCTTCCCAGAGTGCTGGGATTACAGGCATGCACCACCACACCCAGCCTAAAGGTTTCTTTCTTTTTTTTTTTTTTTTAAGGTTTCTTATAAAATGCACTCACTGCCTCATCTATTTGTGTCTGGCTCAGAGCCTGGCATATACTATGTGTTCAGGGAGGCTAAAATGAGATAATGCTTGTGAAAGTGCACTTGTAAACCATGAATCCAAGGAATCTGTTTAAAACTTATTCAAAGGCGTGGTAATTTTTTGCAGCTTCTTTACTTTTCTGCTGCAAAAAGGAACAACGGGAAGGAACGTCAGCTAGAACGGGGCAAAGGGCCTTTTCCTGAGGCCCGAGCTATTAATCCACTAGAGTTAGCAAGCACCCCCTGGGCTTCTACCCCAAAGATGTGGCTCTGAGGAAGCACAGGGCGGTATCCGATTGTGCCGGCCAGGGAAGCCAGGCCAGTTCATTTCTCCGTAGCTTGTGCTCTTCTGACTCACCCTTCGGTCCCAGAGGCTGAGTAACTTTCCAGCTTTGTGACTGTGGAAACTTGTTTCAGGAACAGTGGACGCGGAAGAGACATAGGGCAACCCCACCCCAGGCTCCACAGTGGCTCTTTCTGGAGCCAAGATCCCTGCTCCTATCTGTGTGCAGTCTTAAATCACTGAGCGTCCCTGGGCGGCCAAGGGGCATGTCCAGGCCTCCCTCTCACAGCTGGCTAACCAAAGTCCCAAAGGAAGACGTGGCTGTCGTTGCTCAGACAGCCTTCTGCAGCTTCCTTCCACCCACTCTTTTCATGGCCGGTCCGATCAGCCGGGGTCCAGCATTTCATGCCTCCCACCGGGCCGATTCACTTTGACCCTTTGGCTTTCTGCCTGCGCCCACGCGTTTACAATTCCAGGGCCTAGCTCGCCTAGGCTGGCGGGTCTGAGCCTTCGCAGGTGGCCGCCCACAGTCCCTCCTGTTTACTGTGCTTTGGCCGCCACGTGCCCCATTAAAGCCGCAACACAGACGCGGGTCAGGCGCCCGCTGGGCCCCGCCCCTCGCGACTCCCGCAGTGGAGGGGCTGCCGGGCGGGCTGAGGAGCGGTTCCGGGTTCGGAGAGAGAATATCTCCATCTAAGGCGAAAGGGCGGGAGGGCGGTAGGGAGGGGGCGACAGCCACTTGTCATTAATCTGTACACAGGAAGCCCGAGGCGCACCGCCCACCTCATGCCAGTTCTCGGGCTCTACCTGGCACACAAGAGGCGCTCAGTAAGTTCTAGGCTGGACACACCGCGCCAGTCTTCCTTACCCTGGTCTCTCACTCTTTCCCCTCCCAACAAGGCAGAAGCGGCGATGGTTGGGCAGCGGGGCTGGCCGACACCCCAAGCTTGCGTCCTACGGCCAGACAGCATTTGCGGTCCAAGGCATAAGTCTACACTCGCCCATGAGCGCGGACAAAGACCCCAAACGACTCCCAGGATCCCTTGACTAGCAGTTGGCGATGGTGGGGGGAGTGGCTCCTCGAACTCACTTCATTGGTTCGTCATGTGCTAGATAGCGCCACCAGCCAACTGGCGTCCAGGTAGAACGCATGCGTACACAAGGTTTAGCGCCGTAGTGGGAAAACAGTAACCCAAGGGCCAGGCTCTGGGGCTGCGAGGCAGAGGTGCGCATGCGTGAGTCTCGTGTCCTCCAGCTGCCAGCTAGAGCAGGAGGAATTTTAGTCGTTTGTCCCGGTGGGGGTGTCTCCTGGTCCCCGTCAGCGCCACATCTGGGCCCGGCTGCTGCGGAAATGCGAGAGAAGCCGAGGATCTCGGCCCCTACACTCGGGGGTGTCGCGACTGGCCCCAGACACAACCAGCATTTGAGTTTCGTCTTTGCAGCGGCCCAGATGTTGCGTGCACCCTAATTCGGGAGTTCTCCGGGAGTTTCTCCCCCTCCACGTGGCATCGGACACAGAGGCAGGCTGAGGCCCAGGAAGGTGGCGTCGGAGGACATGACCTGTGTGTGACGTACAGGCCACATCCCCGTGTGGCAGTGTCTTGTTGGGGTGATAACACTGACCCTAAGGGAAGGCACAGGCATGGATTAGCCAGAAAGCATGTGGCTCATATATTAAAAAGCATTCCAGAATGGGAGCAGTCACTGTGTCCCTGTGATCTGAGACGGCTGTGGGCATGGTGTTGCAGGCTTGTATTCCCAGCACTCTGGGAGGCTGAGGCAGGAAAATGGCAAGTTCGAAACCACCATGGGCATATTAGCAATTTAGGGAGACTCTGTTGCAGAAAGACAGGCAGTTGGGATGTAGCTCAGTGCAAAAGCCAGAGTATCAGTCCCCAGTACCACAAAAAACACAAGCAAAAAATCCACATAATTGAACTGTATAAGTCTTAAGAACATATTGAATAAAAAAAAATCCTAAAACACCTCAAACATTTGAAACTATTTATTTATCTTTGAGACAGGGTGTTACTTTGTACTGCAGGCTGGCCTTGAATGTGCTATGTGGCCTGACCTTGAACTTTCAGCAATCCTCCTGCCTCAGCCTCCCAAATGCTGGGTTTACAGGCTTGAGCCACCTTACCTGGCTGAAAACATTTTTATACAGTTGAAAACTACTAAAGTAGGAGGTGAGCATAGTGGCATATAGCAGTAATCCCCACCACTCAAGAGGCTGAGGCAGGAGGATTGCAATGAGTTCCAGGTCAGTCTGGACTACATAGTGAGACCCTGTCTCAAAATAAGTAGGAAAAAAAAGGGAAAAAAAGTTTCTAAAGACCAAAAGAATGATAAACATGAAGAGTTACTTGTAGAGAGACAGATTGGGGTGGGCTAGGAAAATGCACACAGGGAACCACAGAAGAGCCTTCTCTACTTGTCCCAGTGCCTGTCCCAGCCCTTCTACCCTAAAACACTGCTGTTATCCTATTTTCCCTTGCAGGCACCATTTTGTTCTGTTTTGTTTTGTTTTTTTGCGGCACCAGGGATTGAACTCATAATCCTCACACCTGCCACACAGGTGCTTAAGCCACTGAGCCAAACTCCCAGCCCTAGTTTTTTTGAGGCAGGGTCTCACTGTGTAGCTCAGGTCGGCCTTTTGCTCGAGTTGTAGCCCAAGCCAACCTCGAACTCACAACACTTCACCTACCTCAGCCTCCCGAGTGCTGGGATTAAAGGCGTGCGCCACCACGCCTGGCTACAGTCACCGTTTTTTTGTTTTTGTTTTTTTGCGGCACCGGGGATTGAACTCACAACCTCGCACCTGCCTGACACCTCGCACCTGCTGACAGGCGCATAAGCCGCTGAGCCAAACTCCCGGCCCTGGTTTTTTGAGGCAGGGTTGCACTGTGTAGCTCAGGCCGGCCTTGTGCTCGTGTTGTAGCCCACGCTGGCCTCGAACTCACAACGCTCCTCCTACCTCAGCCTCCTGAGTGCTGGGATTAAAGGCGTGCGCCACCACGCCCGGATCAGGCACCGTTTTGAAAGTGGTTTGTTTTTTTCCCGTTCTTCAGATGTATTGACAGAGTCAACTGCGCTTGCTCTTTCCTCTCCCACTCACTGTGGCCTCAGCCCCCATCACTCCCCAGAAGCCATTCTCAGCAGGGCAGAGAGCTCTGTCACTGTATCCATTGACTCTGCCCCAACTGCATAAAGTCCCTCTCACTAAGAAGTCATGTATTATGCTTTTTAAAAAATTTTAGCACCCTCCGTAAAATAAATAAAAGTAACATTGTTCAGTGTTTATTGAATCAAAGGGTTGGAGTGTACAGGTCATCAAACTTGTTAAAAGACCAAAGCCTGATGGCCAGATGAAACCTGTGCATTGCAAGATAACGGCAAAATAATGGCTCGTCAGTGTAGGGAGCCGGAAGGCAGTGCCGTGGTATGGAAGGGAAGGGCCTTGGAGTTCTGCCGTAGTGTAGACCACACACTGGAGGAGTTGGCCCTACAGGAGAAGATGTCAGGGAAGGGCTGTCTCTGCCCTCTCTTCTTTTCAGGACGGTATCGTCCGTCACCTCCCGAGGTGGAGATGCCCCCTGATCTACGTCTGTAGCTGGATCCTTCCTGAGCATCAGCCTGTATCCAGCCACACGTGGCACACCCAGGGTGTTTTTCTGGCCAAGTGCAACAAGAATGCACCATCTTTAGCCCTGAAAACATGGATTTCTCCACTGTTACTTATCCTAGCTACTGGTCACACTACCGTTCCCACTGTTCAAGCCGAGTTCCTGTTGCTCTCCCTCCCCTCAATATTTGTATGCATCTGTGCATGGAGACAGATAGGCCTTGAGAAGAACAGGAATATGCTTCTATTTTGCTCCCCTTTTTACTTACTAATGTCTTGATCTTTTTTTTTTTTTCGGCACCAGGGATCGAACTCACAGCCTCACACCTGCCAGACAGGCGCTTAAGCCACTGAGCCAAACTCCCGGCCCTAGTTTTTTGAGGCAGGGCCGCACTATGTAGCTCAGGCCGGCCTTGCGCTTGCGTTGTAGCCCAAGCCAGCCTCGAACTCACAACGCTACACCTACCTCAGCCTCCTGAGTGCTGTGATTAAAGGCGTGCGCCACCATGCCCGGCTTGTCTTGATCATTTTATCATGTCAATAAAGACTTTCTAGCCGTGGTATGGTGGTTCATGTGTGTAATCCCAGAACTTGGGACGCTGAGGCAGTAGGATTGAAGTGAGTCCAAGATCAGCCTGAACTACATAGTGAGACCATGTCTCAAAACAACAACAACCCAAAAGACGTTTTCAGCATTTTAGTGGCTGCACAGCCATCTTGTATTCACCTACTATATTCTACTCCTTTAATGAAAAATTGGTCTGTTTCCCTTCTTTTACTATTAGAATAACACTGAACATATATATATATACACACACACACACACATATCTTTTGTCTACTTAATTACTTAGAGCTAAACATAGAGGACTGAGAAGTAGTTCACACACTTGACAAGACTGTAATGTATATGGCCAAGTTGACCTTCCAGAAAAACAATACCAGCAGTACATAGCACCATCCATTTGCCTGTGCTTTTGTCAAATTTAATATTGTTGTTTTTAACTTTTGCCAATTTACTAGATTAAATCTGATCCTCCGACTCTCAGCCCCTGTCTGTCCCCTGGACCCTTCATTATTGCCTTCACAATAACCCCACAACTGCCCTGAGACACACAGCATATTTGAAAGGCAGAGAGAGAGGTGGCCCAGTTTCCTCTAGGGGTAATTCCTAGTCTTCTCCACTTGCTTTATGCTTTGACTCTCACTTTGCTGTGGTTGCTCACTGTGGTTTCTAGATTATCCTGTGTGCGGTTCCAAAATCATCTTGACTCCAGCATCTTCTCTTCTCCCTCTTTTCCTACATTCCTGTCTCTGAGGGTCTGTTCAGGCCAATGCTCCATAAACACTTTTATTCTTCCCTTGTCCCCTAGAAGTTTTGCCTTATGTCAGCGTTTCTCTTAATACTCATTTCTTCCCTCTGCCAACAAATGTACATACCTCTTTCTTGAATTGAGCATGGTGGTGCATGGCTGTAATCGCAGCACTATGGGAGGCTGAGGCAGGAGGATCCCAAATTCAAGCCCAGCCTGGCAACTTAGTGATTTAGTGAGATCCTGTCTCAAAATAAAAAATTTTGGTTTTTTTCATGTTTATAATTTTTATTTTCGTTAGTTCACATTTGCAGTACATAATGATTGCATTCACTGTGGGAAGCCAGTGCATGGGCCTAACACAAAAATAAAAAATTTTATATAGCCGGACGTGGTGGCGCACACCTTTAATCCCAGCACTCAGGAGGCTGAGGTAGGAGGAGTGTTGTGAGTTCGAGGCCAGCTTGGGCTACAACGCGAGCGCAAGGCCGGCCTGAGCTACACAGTGCAACCCTGCCTCAAAAAACCAGGGCCGGGAGTTTGGCTCAGTGACTCAAGCACCTGTCTGACAGGCTCAAGGTTGTGAGTTCAATCCCCGGTGCCACAAAATAAATAAATAAATAAATAAAATAAAAAATGAAAAATTTTTAAAAGGGCTTGGGATACAGCTCAGTGTGAAGGCCTTTGATTTAATCCCCAGTACTAGAATAAATAAATAGTATTTATTTTATTTTACTTTTGTCTTTTTTGAGACAAGGTCTTGAAGCTCAGGCTGCCCTTGAACTCACTTTGTAGCCCAGCCTGGCCTTGGACTCAGTGATCTTCCTGCCTCAGTCTCCCAAGTGCTGGGTTTACAGGTGTGTGCCACCACACCTGGCTAAATAAATATTTTAAAAATTAAACCTCTCCTATACAAGAAAAAAGGATTGCCTAGCATGTGTGAGACTCTGATTTGATTCCCAGCACTGAGAAGGAATGAATTGATTTCATTGTTTTGTTGTTGTTGTTGTTGTTGTGTTTTTGAGACAGGGTCTCGCTATGCCCGGCTTTTCATTGTTATTTTTACCCTCTCAAACTACTGTGTTCTTTCTCCCTCTTTAACAGTCAGATAAAAAAGTGTTTCAAAAAAAGTGTCTATGGGGCTGGGGATTTAGCTCAGTGGCATAAGCACCTGCTTGGCAAGCATGAGGTTGTGAGTTTGATACCCAGTACAAAAAAAAAAAAAAAAAAAGAAAAAAGAAAAGAAAAATGTCTAAACATGGGCATGGTGTCACACACTAGTTTCAGTGTTTGGGTACTGAGGCAGGAAAACTGCAAGTTCCAGGCTGGCCCGGGCTGCATAGTGAGACTGTCTTTAAATGTAAAAAAAAAAAAAAAAAAGTATCTATTGCTCTTATTCATCCTCGGTCCCTTGGATTATGGGTCCAGCCTTGCCTTCTGCTTGAAATGCTTGCTTCTCCCAGCTGCTGACTCCGCCCTTCTCTCCATGAGCACCTGTGACCTCTGTGCCACCTCTGCCTGTCCACACTTGTCTCTCTGGTTTCTCATCTACTTCTGTGGCTTCAGTGATTTCCTTTACACTGAGGATTCACCCTCTCTCTAAGTTGCAGACTTAATTATTCAGATGTCTGTTGGACAGTGTGACATGGAGATGAGTCTCCAAATTTCACAAGTCCTAAAGTGAATCTGTTAGCCAGCTGCACACACATGCATGCATCCGCACACATGCACACAGAGGCAGAGAAGACCGGCTCCTCCTGCTGTCTCCCAACTCAGTCAATATCATCTCCATGCTTATCATCATGCTCAAAACTATCACATTTGCACTGTGCCTTATAAATATATACAATGATTATGAGTCAATTTAAGAGTAAATAATGCCAAAACACCATAAATATCCAGTACTATCTGCCATGAGTCAGGGCCTGCTATGTGCTAGGTGCTTTGCATACAAAATCAGATTTCATCTTCCCACAATAATCACATAAGGCTGGTTTACTGTTCCCATTTTCATTGATGAGGAAGCTACTAGAAAACTGCAGTGCTCAGTAAATCTCGTAGTGTTTTGGGCAGTGTTTCACTGCCTAGTCCTTTGCTTCTTCCATGAATCATATCCAGCCAGTTTCCTGATTGCCTGTACTTCTGCAAGCTCACTATGGTTGCCCTCTCTTTCTGCCTATCACTGATTCTTTAGGTCAGCCGCAGTCCTTGTATCTGCAATTAGCAAACCTTCTCCACTGGCATTGGCAGGTTTCATTAAAAGCATAGTTTGTTTTTGTTTTTGACACAGAGCCTCATTATGTAGCCCAGATTGGCCTCAAACTCATAGCAATCTTTCCATGCCAGCCTCCTAAATGCTGGGATTATAGGCATGCAACAGCACACCCAGATAGGAAAGCGCAGTTTTAAATATCATTCCTAACCCAGAGGTGTTGGTGCATGTTTTCTATAATCCCAGCACTCAGAAGGAGAATCACTGAGATTTTGATGTCAGCCTGGGCTACATAATGAATTTAAGGCCTTCCTGAACTCTATAGCAAAACCCTGTCTCAAAAAGACACATACACACACACACACACACACACACACACTATATCATTCCTAGCTAGTAAGAATCCTAAATGGCTCCTGTTGCTGAATGAGGTTCTAATCCTTTGGTTTAGCATCCCAGGTGCTCACCATCCTTCTAGCCTAGGTCTGGGACGTGGCTCAGTGGTAGAGCACTTGCCCATCACATACCAAGTTCTGGATTCCCAGCACCGTGTGTGTGTGTGTGTGTGTGTGTGTGTGTGTGTGTGTGTAGGCTATTACAGCCTACCAGTTTTGCAAACCTTATATTCTATCTAGCTGAGACCATGAATCTTCCTCACGCCCTGTAAGTTTTCAGTTTTGCTGTTGCACACCTCCACCTTTTTTATTTCTAGTGCTCCGGTTCAAACCCAGGACATCATACCTGCTAGGCAAGCTCTATCACTGAGCCACATCCCCAGTCCCTTTTTAAATTTTTATTTTTTACAGTGCTGGGGACTAAACCTAAGGCCTTGTGCATGCCAGGCATGCATCAGGCAAATACTGTACCACTGAACCACCTCCCCTTAGTTTTTATTTTTATTTTGAGAGAGGATCTCATAAGTTGATCATCATGGCTCCCAATTTGTAATCCTCCTGACTCTCAGCCTTCCAAGTAGTTGGGATTACAGATGTGCACCAAGCCTGGTTATTGCTTCCCTCTTTGATTCCTTTTCTTCCCCACCTAACTCCCTAGCTCAGACATCTGTTGAACTCCTACCCACACTTAAAGGCCAGTTCAGATGTCACAGGTGCCACCTTTCCATAAAGCCCTTTTGAATCCTCCAAGGCAGCCATCCCCTACCTTTTCGGCACCAGGGGCTGTTTTTGTGGAAGACCATTTTCCCACAGACATGGGGGTGGGGAAGGTTTCAAGATGATTCAAAGGAGCCCCTACCTAGGTCCCTGTGTTGCGTTCACAGTAGGGCTTGAGCTCTCTGAGGATCTCATCGTTTTGGATCTGACAGGAGGCAGAGCTCAGGCAAGGAAATGTGAGGCGGAGAACAGCTGTCATTACAGAGCTTCCCTCACCAAACAGAAACCCTTGGCTAGTAGAATGAAGCTGCTGTCAACTTATTACTGTACTGCGGCCTGGCTATCAGGTGTAGACTCCATTCAGTAAGCCAAACATCTGTAACCCTTCTACCAGTGGTTAATAAGGCTGCTACTGCGGGGCATGGTGGCGCACGCCTTTAATCCCAGCACTGGGGAGGCTGAGGTAGGAGGAGTGTTGTGAGTTCGATGCCGGCTTGGGTCTCAAAAAACCAGGGCTGGGAGTTTGGCTCAGTGACTTAAGCGCCTGTCTGACAGGCGCGAGGTTGTGAGTTCAATCCCTGGTGCTGCAAAAAATAATAATAATAATAAGGCTGCTATTCTGTAAAGTTGCTCACCCCTTGCTGTACAGTCCATGTCCCAACAGGCCAGTGGCCATGGTTCTGGGTTTGGGGACTCCTGTTCTAAGGAGTCATTTAATTCTACCTATTCCAGCTACATAGTGCAACCCTGCCTCAAAACACCAGGGCTGGGAGTTTGGCTCAGTGGCTTATGCACCTACCGTGGCAGGTGCGAGGTTGTGAGTTCAATCTCCGGTGCCACAAAAATAAATAAATAAATAAAATAAAATTTTTACTCATCTCTGAGTTTTTGTGTTTTTTAAAGTAAGTTCTGAGCCGGGCGTGGTGGCGCACGCCTTTAATCCCAGCACCCGGGAGGCTGAGGTAGGCGGAGCATTGTGAGTTCGAGGCCGGCTTGGGCTACAACGCGAGCGTAAGGCCGGCCTGAGCTGCATAGTGCGACCCTGCCTCAAAAAACCAGGCCTGGGAGTTTGGCTCAGTGCCTTAAGCGCCTGCCCTGGCAGGCGCGAGGTTGTGAGTTCAATCCCCGGTGCCCAAAAAAAAAAAAAAAAAAACTAGGGATGGGAGTTTGGCTCAGTGGCTTAAGTGCCTGTCTGGCAGGCATGAGGCTGTGAGTTCAATCCCCGGTGCCACAAAAAAAAAAAAAAAAATCTGAAATGGGGGCTGGGGATTTAGCTCAGTGGCTCAAGTGCTTGCCTGGTAAGTGCAAGGTCATGAATTGGATCCCGGGTACAAAAAAAAAAAAAAAAAAAAAAGGTAAGTTCTGGCCATGTAACCCAGGCTGGCCTTGGTCTCATAGCAATCCTCCTGCCTCAGCCTCCTGAGTGCTGGGATTCCAGCAGATTCTGACATAAATTAACACAGTAAATTTGTTCTAAGTGCTGGATAAGGAGAAGCAGAGTCTGGATGTGAGGTCAGGGTCCGGCTCAAGCTCTGGCCCACACGGCAGTCACTGTGTGACTTGGGCTGGTTGCTCGGCCTCTCTGAGGCTCTTCACACGTACTCTGTAGGGCTGTGAGGATTAAATAGAAGGCAAGGAACGAGCCTGAGACGACGCCTGGCAAAGATTAAGACTTAATGATTATTAGGTGTTATTACCATCATAGATATAAATAGAATACACGCACACTGTGTTTTCTGCATTTATGCTGAGGTGAACGTGTCTGGCTTTCTGGAATCCGTGCAAATTGGACGACGCTGCTTCCAGAATCCACCCTAGCCCCAGCCCCAGCCTCGGACCCTTCTGAGCAGAGGAGGCAGCGCCGCAACCAGGCGCGGCCACCAGGGGGCGCGCGTGCACACAGGAAGAGACCCGAGTGAGGTCCTGATCCGACGCCGCCGCCTGTTCCCACGCAGTTCGCCAGGGCTGGGTTCCCACACCTTCTCCAGACCTGGCCCTAAAGTAGCGGACTCTGATGGGAGCCAGGAAGAGGTGACGCCTCCAGTTTTGCCCATCTCCTCCTGTCAACTGCTCGACTCCTTGCAAAACTGGGGGCACTGACACCTGCCCAGTGAGCCTCAGTCAGGGGCTGTGAACGTGAACCTTCCCTGACCCTGTGAACTCTTAGCTGTGAGCTGTTGTCAGCTTGTTTGATCTCATACGGAGTCTTCCTCCTTTTTTAATGAACGCCTCTTGATGTGGAGGGGGGTCGGACTGGCTCCTGGGAATTGAACCCAGAGCCTTTACACAGAACTACAACCCCAGCAGCACTCCTTTCCCTTTAAATTTTTCGAGGTCTCACAAAGGCGCTAGTTATCCAGGTGAGACTCAAAGTTGTGATCGACCCTCCTGTCTCAGCCTTCCAGAGCAAGGGAATCACGAGCAGGTGCCGCCACCCTGGGCTCCTGCCACCTTTTCAGGGATATTCTCCACTCCATCACCCACTCAGAGTAGAAACGTGTTGTTGGACAGGGATTATAGAGCACCTCATCTTCTCTACCGGGGACAAAGGAGTAACTGCACCTTAGCAAGAGAGTTTACGATAAATCTATCGGGAACACTGATCAAGAAAGGCTGGAAGAAAAGAGGATGTCAAAGGAGTGTTCTGGAACACCGGGAATTCCTAGAACAAGTGGTCTGGAACTCTGGGAACTCCTAGAGCAGACGTGGTCACGCAGCCTCAGATGCCCTAGCTGACCAGAAGGAGGCTTTACTCTGATTTGCTGAAAGACTGAATTAGGCAAGAAAGAAAGAATGAATGGACGAGTCGGAATGGGTGAATGAATGAATGAATGAACGAACGAATGAAAGAAATACGGCCCCCACTTGGGGGCCACTAGGTGGCAGCACAAGGCAACAAACCAAGAGCAGGGCCTCCGTGCTGCGTCCGGAGGCCTCAGGGACCTGGCGGCGCCACGCCTGCTCTCCCGGCAGCCTGGAGCCTCGTCTCTCTCTCTGTCTCTATCTCTGTATTTTTCTTTCCAATAGACTCCAGCGCTGGCAAGAGAGAGGAAACCCGAGGCCAAACGCATTACCGGAGGTTCCTTTCAGAGTCCTCTCGAAACTGTGTGGGGAGTGGCTAAAACTGGAGTTCTCCAGCTCTCAGAGGACCCAAGAAGCTGGGTGTAATGGTGTACACCTGTTGTCCCTGGCACTGGGGAGGCTGAGGCAGGAGGATTTCAAATTTAAGGCCGACTTAACAAGAGCCTGTAAAAACAAAAACAAAGAAACAAAACAAAACAAAACAAAAAGTGGCTGGGGGCTGTAGCTCAGCACCAAGGCCCCAGTACCAAGTAAATAAATGGCTTAGAATGGAGCACATTACTGCCTGGGTTCAATCCCTAGTAACGAGACACACACACACACACACACACACACACACACACACGAAAGAAAAACTGGAACACTGTAGGAAATCTGTGGGGGCGTTTTTTGGTTGTTGGGTGTTTTTTTTGTTTTTGTTTTTGTTTTTTTGTCTTTTTGAGACAGGGTCTCGCTATGCAGTTCAGGCTGGCCCTGAGCTCACTTCTTAGCCCAGGCTGGTCTCAAACTCGCAATGATCCTCCTGCCTCAGCCTCCCAAGTGCTGGGATTAGACACGTGCACCACAATGGCCAGAGCATAGGAAATCTGAATTGGGATAATATTTTGGATAATATCCCCCTCCCCAATCTAGACTGATTAAGAAAAGAACAGATAACAGGAGTTTCTTGTTTGTTTGATTTTGCTTATTTTTTATTATTTATTTATTTTTTTATTTTTTACTCCTGGCCCCACTTTTTTTGAGACAGGGTCACACTATGTAGTTCAGGTTGGCCTTGCTCACATTGTAGCCCAAGCAGGCCTCGAACTCACAACACTCCACCTACCTCAGCCTCCTGAGTGCTGGGATTAAAGTTGTATGCCACTACACCCAACTTGATTTTGCTTATTTTTTAAAAATCGAATAATGGTATCCTGGGTAATTTAGTGCCTCACTCATTCTTACCAAAGGGCATCCTAGAACTCCCTCCTCCAATTTCTTCAGAAAGAAAGAGAGAGAAAAAAGAGAAAGACTGGAGCTTTTTCCAGTCAGGCCTGATGGCATATCCTTTATGATCCCAGCCCTCCAGGAGGCTGAGGCAGGATGATCACAAGTTTGTGCCCAGCCTGGGCAACTTAGTGACTTAGTTAGACTCTGCCACAAACACACACACACAAATAAAACTGGCCGTAATAACACACACCTGTAATCCCAGCACCGGGGAGACAGGCAGGAGAATCGCCATGAGTTTGACATGTGGACTCCACAGTGCGTTCAAGGCCAGCCTGAACTACATAGCAAGACTGTTTCAAAAAAGTAATCCATCAACCAGTAGTGCTGGAGATACAGCTCAATGTAAAAGGCCCCAGGCTCGATCCTCAGTGTGGTATTAGACAGCTTCCAAGAGTTGATCAGGACACCTTGGCCTCCAGACAGAGGCTTGTATATCATAATCCAGAGCCAGTGGCAAGATGCTGCATCTCCTTTGTTTCAATCCGCCAGTTTCATAGATCTAGGACAAAGTCCCCTTCCTGGCTCACTTCAGTTCTAATGCTGCTCTGTTCCCATTTTCTTAGCAGCAACTGAGGGCCAGGCTGTGAATCAGGCCCGCTCCTGGGTGCCTTTAGCACAAAAACCCAGTCAGCCTTTCTGTTGTCTGTCCTGTCCTTCATTCTGCAGGCTGCGACTCTGGGTCTTCCCAGCCCCCAGAAGACCGCACTCCTTCCCACGGTGGAGCCCAGGACAAGGGAGCGCTGTGCTTTTTGTTTCACGAGCCCAATACATGTCAGTGATTGCCATCCTCACTTAGAACTATCTGCAGTGCTCTGCGGTTCACAAGGAGTTTGACACGCACCCTCCCTTTCCAGCCATCCACAATGCACATCCTTCCCCATCCCCGTCATGGGCCAGCTCTCTGCTGCTGCCTAATACAGAAACGAACATGACATGAACTGGCCTTCACAGAATGGTCAAGAAAGCCAGTGGTTTGTCCTCCTTTCCCCAAACCAGAAGGGCCTTCTTCTATGTCTCTGGTGGCAGCCACTGGAGACCAAACCTAGTGTTGGTCTTTTCTGATGGTTCCTGTGTGTTTTTCTTCATGCCCAGCCTATACTGTCTCCTTGATATTTCTTGTCATAGATTGTTCTCCTGTACCATTAAAAACCCTCTTCTACCCAGATAGATGTCAGATCTTGAAAGACAGATACCAGGATTGTTTTGTTTTGTTTTGTCACTATTTTTCTCTTATGACAACTTCCTTTTTTATTCAAGAATCATTTTAAGTATTGCACCTGTGGTCCAGGCCCTTTGGTATGCATATTCATCCTCACAACAGCTGTCACCTGGATATAATGGGTCTGGATATAATTCTTTCCCTCAAAGAACCAAGGGGCACTTTGGCTGTCTGCAGTTATATCACACTGATGGCTCAGAGGGGGCATATATTTCCTCCAATGTGCAGGTTCTTCAGACCTTCAGGACCCTCAAGCATGGACTCTCACCTTCTCTGTCCCTCCCATGGTCCTTGTCCTCATCCTTCAAAGACACCATCTGGCTCATGTCACCATTTTGATAAAATCTTTTCTGAGTTCTCACTACTTCAACTAAACTTGAGCTCTTTTTCTCTCTGTAGAATTTCTGTCTACCTGCCTTTATTTATTTATTTATGTGAGACAGGGTCTTGCAATGAAGTACATGATAGCCTTGAGCTTGCTAGGTAGCGACCTATCCCTCCTGGTTTTAAAATTGTGATCCTCCTGTGTCAGCCTCCCAAGTGCTGAGATTATAGGTGTGCACCAAAATTCTTGGCCTATGCAATAATTTGTGTCCTTGTGTTCACTCAGGAACCAGGATATATGTCCTTTTTCCCTCTATGTCCCTTATTACCTTGTAGGGATATCCAGCAAACATTTGTCAAAGGAACAAATCTGGTAAGTGAGAAATTCCTATTTTGTCTCCCAATACCATGCTTTACACATCCCTGTCACATTTCTTGGGCAATCCTAGCCTATGATTTGGGACCTGTTCCCTGCTCTGTCTTGCGTGGTACTTTGCCTAGCACACCAGGAGCTGTGTGTTCACTTCTAGCACTCCTGTGAACTGGGCATGTTCTCTACAAAGAGAAGACGAGAGAGGAGAGTTGCTGGGAGAAGAGGTATCCCAGGATCACAAAGCTGTAAGGAAGGGGGTTCACAATGAGACTTTACCTCCTGATTTCTATGCCAGGGCTGGTTCTATCATCCTGTGCTGCCTTCCTAAAGTCAAACATGTGTCCTTTCTGTGGATCTGTTGTCTGGGCAGACACCCCAGACAGTTGTTTGGCAGAGTTGGGGAGACTGTCTCTGCAGATTGTCCTGCAAAGGATAAGACAGTTTGCTGGGGTTCCTTTAGATTCTTGAGCAGATCAGAAAACAGCTGAACTGGGAGTGTAACGCAGTGGTAAGAGCACTCACAGAGCATGCTTACTGTTCTGAGTTCCTCCAGTCTCCTGGCACACAAAGAAAGAAGAGAAGAAGAGAACAAAAAAGAGATAGGGAGAGAAGGAGAAGGAACAGAGGACGTGAGAGGAGGAGGGGAGAATGAGAAGAAGAAGAAATGGAAAAAGGAGGAGAGGAGGAGGAGGAGAGGAGGAAGAGAAGGAGAGCAGGAGCGGGAGGAGAGGAGAAGGGGAGGTGAAGGAGGAGACAAGAAAACAACCAACAACAATAAGAGTTGAGGAACAGAATAGGGTAGAAGCTTTAGAGAAGGACGGAAGCTGTGGGAAGAGGCTGGTGTGTGAAACTCTCTTCCTCCTGTTTCCTGAAGAACAACTCTCATCTCCTCTAAGTCTGCTCAAATGCCACCTCTTCACTCCCTTCGGATGTTTTCTAGTATTTCACTTATCTTCCATGGCAGTCATCACCTTTTGGTGTAGAACATATAGAACGTGCACATCTCATTGCCCACGCGAAGCTGGTGTGAGCATCCTCGCTCAGCTCCGGTCCCCACTTCCCAGGAGACCTTGGCTGGAAAGCACCCCCACCCCACACCTCCTTCCCATATTCTTCCTCCCCACCATTTTTGAAGCCACTTTTCATAACAACAAAATAATAAGGGGACAAGTATAAAAAAAACCATAGAATGAATGACTTTTAGATGAAATCAAATTAATGTTTATGCAGATTTTTTCCCACAGTTCTGGGCCAAGGGAGGGATGAAAGTTCGATTTCAAAAATTCTTTCCCAACAGTCACAGGTGGGAGAAACTAAAAAAGACTAGAAAGAGACCAAAAATGGACTGGGGCTAAGGTGGCCTCAGGGCAGGGACAGCAGGATGAAGGGGCACTAAACAGCTTGTCCCACACCTCCACAGGGGGCTGGTCCCAGAGACCCCCAGAGCCCCGGGCCCGCCCCTCTCCCCGATTCCCATCGTCGCAGGCTCCCGAGAAGAATGCAGGTCAGGAACATAAGTGACCTTTCACACCTCAGACAAGCTAAGTTTGTTTTCTCCTTTTCTGTCCAGCCCGCAGCAGGAGGGAGGGGGAAATGGGATGGGCCTTGTCGAACTTTCTCCCGCTACAATACCCTAGAGGAGTTGAAGTGGAGGGAGTAAAGGATCTATTTATTTTGGCTCAGGAGGGACAATGTAAGCAGATGGTCTTTGATGGGATTAGCGGCGTAATCTCTAAGACCCTGGTAAATTGGAAAATGATCCATTATATTCCACGAACCTTTGGCGGCTTCAACTTCTGGGGAGGGAGGGGCAGGGCCTGGGGGCACCTTGTTAGAAAGGACTCCCTCTGGGAGCAGCCAAATCCTGCACAGAGAATTTGGGAAGAAGTTCGTTAGCTGCGCTGCGCCAGCGCCTCTCCTCTTAGGAGAGCAAAGAAGTAGGATTTCTCCCTGGCTTCTCTCGGATACTCATTTATCTCTTCTCCGCCCCTCTTTTGAATGAGTTGGGGTGTCTTCCCTACTATCCCTGACAGCCACCCTTTCCATTCTCAAGATGTTCCAGGAAACTCTAGGGAGAGAACGTTATTGGAAGGGCAGAAAATTCTCCAAATCCAAATTCTGTCCATTCCACTGCAATCCCCATCCATTTCCCATCCCCTCACCTCACCACTAGAGCCCGGGCGACTTTTTCCACTCTCCCAGGACCCACCCACGGGGAAACAGGGTAGTAAAGCAATGTGACTGGGGAGGCAAAGTGATCTGGAACTGCTCTGCCCAACTCTGAGCTCAGCTCCATCTCCCAGAGACCAACCTCCCAGGCTGAGGCTCCCTCGGCCGGCTGCAGAGAGCCAGCCGCAGAGAGGCTCATGGTAGTACAGTTGGGGCACTGATGTGGATTGGCCTCCATTCGTTCTTTGCAGTATGTTTCTTAGAGCACTTTGTAGTTTATAAAAGGAACTTTTACATTCAGAATTTCATTCGCATCTGGTAATGACTTAATGAACACGGGCGGATGTTCAGAAAACTGAAAGACCGTTTTAGCAAGGGTAGGTTTTTTTGCCTAAGGTTACCCAGTTTAGTAAATGACACAGTTAGGACTGAAGCTTATCTTTTTATGATTCCTAGTTCAGGACTTTCTCCCCTCTCCTGTCTGCCGACTTCCGCCTGCCTGTGTCCTGAAATCAGATGTGAGCACACACACATGCACACGCACCAAAACGGCCTTGTTTTCACTCTTTTTGCCTCTTTCCCAAACGCGTACTATGAATACTATGTGTATATTTCATGTATTTATAATCCGCACAAATAGGATAGCATTGTTTATCTTATTCAAATT
The DNA here is from genome assembly GCA_004363535.1 of Dasyprocta punctata. Taxonomy (NCBI): domain Eukaryota; kingdom Metazoa; phylum Chordata; class Mammalia; order Rodentia; family Dasyproctidae; genus Dasyprocta; species Dasyprocta punctata. The sequence continues at coordinate 50,496 of RJWM01000474.1, read as the reverse complement.
TTAACCTTTTCACCCAACATTATAAGGTCTATTCATGTTGATAAAATAGTCTAAAATTTTCCCTTATTGTGTGACATTTTATTTATTCATTTCAGAATGCAAGTCATTTTTCAAGCTTAATTGTTATAATCATTCCTGTACAGGTATCTCATTGGAACTGCATTAAATTTGTAGATTTAACTTGGGGTAGTAAACCCAGAACACAACCAAAATATGCATAGACTCTCCACAATTCTCTAAAAGTAAACGCACAAATAAGAAAAAAGGGCTGTGAACAAATATAAAGGCAGTGCAAATAAATGACTCAATTCCAAATAAAAAATCCTAGCACTTGTGGGCTGAGGGTGTAGTTCACTAGAGCGTTTGCCCAGCTTGTATGAAGCCCTGAGTTCAGCCCCCAGCACAGAAAAAGAAAAGGAGAAAAAGGAAACAACAAAAAAGAAAAAGAAATTTCAACACTTCTAAGAGTATTAACTTTAAGTATTCATTGTATGACTCATACAATGCATTTAGGAATGTTTTGTTTTATTTTAGTGTCATTTTAAAAAAAAAGAGCAACAGTATTTATTCCAGATAATCTGAGGCTGATACAGGATTCCAAGACTGGTTACACCAGGAAGGCAAGAGACACGGGAGAGAGTGAGCCAAGGGACAGTTCTTCACCCTCACTCTGCACCTCCCTAGCTCAGACAGGAAAACCTGACAGTCCAGGTGACATTTTCTGAACTGGAGAAGTGCTACTATGTCCTGAGTGTCCAAGAAGAGCAAAGCAGGCAGACACAAGGTGGAGGGTTAATTCGCTGAATTCTTTTTGGCAGCCTGGGACTGTTTCCCCTCCACTGCACCTGTGCAGCAGGAGGTTCAGAAGACTTAGCACCAAGGCCAGTGCGGAGGTGGGACTGCCTGCCCTCCTAGACCCAACGCCTGCACACTCCCTCCAGCTCTCTGGCATTCTGACCCCTCTCTTCTGCCGGAGCAAGGCACCCAATTATTCCCCTCCCGGAAGCCCTGGGCCTCTGCTCTCCCATGCTCCTCCCTAGAAGTTGGCCACCTGCTCTTCTTCGAGTTAGCCCACACCCAGACATAAATGAACATTCAATACCCGATGAGGTATTGTCCCGATGAGATCCAAAATGTTCTGGGATGGAGCGGGTTGACCCACCACATCGCAGTTGGTCTCAGTTGGCCTGACTGTCGAGTCCCATTCACTCCTAGCCTGATCATTTTTCTATGGAAGGAGGAAACCAGTGGAGAAAGAGAGTGGGCTAAGGCGTTCACAGCAGTCCCTTTACCCACTAATCAGTTAAACTGGGTATGGAGTAGAGAGGCTGGGAGAGGTATTTTGCAGGTTTTTGAGAGTAAGGTGACACCCCCCCCCCGCATTTGATACCCCTGAAATCAGCCAGGGTTTGTTAGGACAAGTGTATCCCAGGGGCCACCGGGCCCTTCCTTCTTTGGGGCCCTTTCTTTGCCCCACAGTTTCTCCATTTCTTTTGCCTGCCTCTCTGAAAGCCGCAGACAGGGCCGGCGGAGGGTTACACGTTCCTAAATCTTTGGACGCTGGCCCTAGGGGCAGCATTGGGCAGCCCGGAAGAAAGCGGCAGGCAGCTGCTGGTCGCAGGCACGCGGGGGCGGGGAGATGCGGGCGCCTCTGGCTAAACTCTGCAGCCTTTTCCACTGCCCTAGGCCACCTCTATTTCTATCCCTTCCCTCGCGGCCGCCTTCAGCCTCCTGTTCCCTAAACTGCACCCCGGCTGCCGTCTCGCAGGGGCTCTCTGGCTGTGGACCGCTCGGCCCGGCCCCGCACGCCACACGGAGCGCGCGCAGAGGGCACCACTCCCGCCCCGGCCTGGAGCCCCGCGCCCCGGCCACCGGGGAGCTGGAGCCGGGCGAGTCCCGCGCCCCGCAGCCCCCCGCCCCGCGCTCCGCCCGCCAGGCTGACCCGAGACTCCCCTCGGCGCCGCCGCGAACTCCGCGAGGCTTCTAGCGGGGCCTAGCGGCCGGGAGCTCGCGCCCCCCGGGAGAGCTGACCCCTAGGCGGCGGGGTGGGGGCCGCCCCTGCGCCCGCACCAGGTCCCGGCCCCGCCAGCGGCTCCGCGGGGCGGTTCGTCCGAGCCGGGTCGAACCAACCCGAGCCTCCGCCAGCGCCGCGCGTCCGGGCCCCTCCTGGCGCCCACGCGCTCGCTTCCCCGCGGGGCTCCGCGCCTCCGCTGCGGGTCAGTTCAGCGCCTCTGAGGGCTTCGGTGTGCGTGCGCTTCCTCTTCACCTCAGTTAGCCGCCTTCTATTCCCTTTAGGGTTTTCTTTTGAAGCGGATTTGGGTTTTCTTTTTTATGTCTTCCCGACGTCTCCTTCGCCCGCGTTACAGGTCCTCTTCGCCGCGGTGGGCGACCCAGGAGGGCGAGCGGGAGCCAGAGGCCCGAGCCCCGCTCCTCCCTCCCGAGCCCCTGCGCGCCGCCGCGGAGAGCGTGGTCTTCGTCCAAAGCGGGAGCCCTGGGCTGCTGCCGTTGGCCAAAGGGCACAGAGCCGCGGGGGCGCGGTTCCCGGGGCGACTCTGGGCTGGTCTGCACTCCCTTCACACACGGAAGCCCCCCGCGACACACACGGGAACTGAGAACTCCGGGGCCAGCAGATCATACCCCACGAGCCACCCCTCAGTCGAGTTACCCGCAGTCTCCCAGTCCAATCGAGGGAGAGTGTACACACAGCGGGCACTGACAGACACTCGGAAGCCCAAAAGAACACACACGGAATGTGCACATCCACACGATCTTGGTGCACATACACCAACCGGCTCCCATCTGGTAGCGCATTGCAGGCAGTCAGGACCTGGAGACACAGCCTGCTTGCACACCCTCGGCGGCTCAGAACGATTTGATTTCAGCGCTAACTGAAGGCACCGCAGTGATCCTGGGGTTGAACCCGTGGGACAGTTACCTGCCTGTTCTCACCAGCAGACTCCACAGTAGCCTAACACTCATACACACCCACCCAGGCTCAGTATCTCTACCGGGCCTAAGCTTGCAGGGGCTTCAATACTGACTGTGTAGCTCAGGGATGCAGCTCAAATCAAAGAATCTGAGCTCCGGAAGAGGATCAGACCTTGAGAACCCTGTGTGAAACAGACGAAATCAGTGCTACACCGAGAAGTGGTGTCAGCGTGAAGCGGGCAGCGATCAGTGTGCTGGTATGAATTCCCTTCTGGTGGATCACGCCCAATGCTAGCTTTTGGCCAGGTTCCCATGTACAGACTGCTATTTATGTGAAAACAAGCAGAAGAGATGTATATGGGTCTAAGGATGAAAGTAAAGTGTGTGTACAAATATAGGTAGCAATGTACACCTAAAGAATCTCTTTCCAGTTTGTGGGTATTGTTGTCAAAGTCTGGTGGCTGTCTAGGGCAGAGTTGACTGCTGCCATGAAGTTCTGTGACAAGATTGTTTATGGGACGGCCACCTATAGCTGATGTATAATCCAGTCACCTAAGGAAGGGATTTGGGCTGTTTTAGGGGAGTTTCCCCAGGGTAAAGGGCTGCACTGCTTCTCCAGAAGGTCTGGAAGATGCCCTCTGTAGAGTGGCAGAAGCGTGATCAGGTATGCCTGGCCTGTGACAGAGCTCCTCTGTAGGTAGCTGATGTGTATGAAGCTACCTGGGCAGACATACAAATCTGTTTGTGGGCATACACACAGGTCCTGGTGACCAAACCCAGCAAGAGACAATGTGCTGTTAAGGATGGCCAGGGAGGTGAATTTGGTAGAAAAGAAGATGAAATTAAGAGATATTTACAGGCTGGGGATGTAGCTAAGTGGTAGAGTGGCTAGCCTAACATGTTCAAGGTCCTGGTTCGATTCCCATCCCTGGCACAGCAGAGAGAGATTTATGTGTACACACAGAGTTCTATAGGTTTGGAGCTTAATTATTTTGCAGCAGAGCCACTGAAATAGGAGAGGATATAGAATAAAAGAGGAGAATTGGCCTAGACAGATCTCAGTGAGGCAGTCTAGGCAGTAGTGTATCCACTGTCCAAATGTCCAGGTTAGTATATGTGCAGAGATTTGAATAAGCCTGGTGTCATGGTCTAGCGATGTACTTGCAGTGTACTAGACATGTACTTGCACATGTCCTAGCCAGTTTCTGGGGCTGAGCTGGGAGAGAAACAGGCAGGAGCTAGGGCCATATCCCTGGTTCCTGTGTGACAGAGAGACACAGAAAGCTTGGCCCCTGGCGCTGGCTGCCTGCTGTCCGTGGGCGCCTCACTCGGTTTTGTATGTCAGTCACCCCTCATTTGGTCTGATTTCTGTGTTTCTCAGTTTCCTCTGCTCAGTTTGGCTTTCTCTCTCTCTTCCTCTTCAGTTCTTTCACTATTCTGTATTATGTGACCACAAAGAAGGAGAAATAGCTGGATCCAGGAGCAGCTATAAATACAAATGCTCTTCGTAGCTGCAGAGACAACTGGTGATAAAAATCCTATCAATACTCTGCTCTACATGCACAAGACAGAAATTTTTATTTTCAGGTAAAAATCTAAGTACAGCTTTGAAATTTTGTTTCTTTTTGGTCCATTGGCTGCTGCCTCTTCCGGTGTCTGTTTCAGGTTTTTTTTTTTTTTTTTTTTTTTTGTACTGGGGATAGAACTCACGGCCTCGTACTTGCCAGGCAGGTACTTGTGCTGCTGAGCTAAAACCCCAGCCCTCAGTATTTGTTTCTTTCAGGAACATTTCTTCTTCATTCTAACACTCAAAGTCTGAGAGCCTACCTTAGAATAACACTCCCTTTCCCCTGTACTGCCCTCTTTGGAGTTGGGTAAAGGCTTTTTTGAGGCAGAGGGAGTTAGATGGCCACACTGCACACAAGGACCTGGAGAGAGACATTTGGAACTTGACAGAGAAGCTGGTACCTCCAGGGACATAACAGAGATTTAGGGGTTAGTCAAGCAGAAATGCTCCTTAATCCACTTAGGTGTTGGAGGCACCCTCTGAGCAGGGTGCAAGCAAGGATGTGGCGAGGGTCTGGAGTGCCAGTGGCTGCCCCATGGCCACCAGCAGGGCAGGAGAATGGGGTCACAACTCTCTAGAGCAGGCCCTGGGAACAATAGGGTGGAAAAATCACACAAATTGTAAATGTTCCAGCTCTCAGTTAGGGGTCAGTTTAACATTTGAGTAAGAGGGGGATGGAATAAAACGGGGTCAGTGACAGGGCTCCCAGGATGCTGAGGCACCCACGCTGAGGGAAGAACTGACCTATACCAACTCCAATCCCAGGGAAGAGAAAGGTCTCAGAGTTCAGGCTTGGTGGGAGAATAGAAGGTCTAGAGTCAGCAGACCTTGTCCTTAGGGTTGTGTTCCTGTGTTGGTTGGAATAAATGAATCCACTGAAAGCTGCTGCATGGGATCCTGGGACTGTTTTGTAGGAGGTGATCTGAGGGAAAGAACTGCATGCTGTGGCATGGGCTCTGGATTAGAACTCAGCTTCAGTCTCCAGGCCCACAGAGGGTGACAAGACTGGTCACTGTGTTAGCCCCAAACTGAGTGTGAGCCCAACAGCCCATCAGATAAACAGCTCCTGGTTTTCTGGCCAGATGTGGATTCTCAGTGCCTTGTAACTCTGGATCTGATCTGGCTTCTGCTGTGAGCCAGTGTGTGTGTGTGTGGGGGGGTCCTTGGGGTCTCTCTCTCTCTCTCTCTTTCCTTTTTCTCTCATCTGGTCTTTGCTTCACAGCTTTTCTGCCTTCATTTGTCTCTGTTTTCAGGTCTCTATCTCTCCATCACACCCCTCCCCCTTTGTTAATTCAAAGGCTTCACACTGAGCCCCTCCCTACTTTTCCTAGAATAACATTGAGTAAAATGAGATAAAACCCACCACCCTTAGGTTTTTTTCCTGTCCTACTCGGGGCCCCCTCCTCCAAGGCTACAACCCCCACTTATTAATGTCAGATAATTGCTGGTATGCAGCTCGGAGGAGCCAGAGCTGATACCAGGAAAGGAGAAGGGAGAGAGAAATAAATAATCATCTGCCTCCATTCAGTGTATATAGGTTACCTGATTTGCATATATGCTAATAATGCTATAATTACCCTGCTGTTCTGGCCTGTGATCAAGTTCTATAAATACATAGGATAGCAAAGCGAGGCCTAGCAACACCACCCCTAAAATCATCACGAATATGTATGTATATGTGTTCATTTATGTGTCCTCGAGTCTCTGAGCTGTTCTTTGTTATCATGCATGGAGGCCAGCTCTTCTGTCTTTCAGCTGCCCCTCCTGTGTTTTGAGGCAATTCCGAGGGAAGAGGAATGAGAAAATGTGCTAGGTTATATTTAATTCTTTGTATTAATTTCATTATAAATGTTATGGCTATTTTTAGAAAGATCAAAGATTTCCTAAAATCACTGAGTTCGATATTAGCACCTGAATGCTCCAGCCTCCCACAGGCCCACCCTTTGGGGTACAGGTTGGGGTGAGAAAACCTCCAGCTCGGCCTGTTGGGATGTTTCAGAAAGCGCTAGCATCAGGAGAGGAAGTGGAATTGCCTTGCCCAAATCCGCCCCCCACCCGAGCAGCTGAGTGAAACCAGGGGCAAGACGCACAGAGCGTGTGCAGATTTTTGGGTGCTGGTGATGGTGGCAAAAGTGGGGAGGAGGCTTAGAGGAACATAAAAGACGCAATCCACAGCTGTCTGCTTTTAATTATAATTATCCCCTCGTGCTTCCTTTCCGGCTAATGAGGGGGGAATGTAAATTTTCGCCCCCTTTCTCCCCCTCCCTCCTTTCCCTGGCATTTAGGGGTGGGGTGAGTTCAGGGTCCTCCTCCCCTTCCTCCCCATCCCCTGGTTACTGGGAGAAAGGCAGGCTCCAGAGGGTAGTGACAGTATGAAGAGATTTGTAGGAACAAAAGAAGGACAGGTTTGGATTGCTGGACACGTCCCAGAGTTGGAGAGACCCCCCCCCATTGCCCTGGCACCCCTCCCATCAACCCCCCAGCTCCCTAGACAAGGAACTCAATGTCTTCCAGCCGGTGAGAAAGGAGCTAACGGGAGCCCTGGTCTAGAGGGAAGGGGGAGGGAGAGGTGGGGAGCTGGGGGGTGCAAAATTAGTCTCAAAGGATCTTTATTTCTGAGCTACTGAAGCAGATGTAATCAAGGGGAGAGCAAAATAATCATAATGGGAGGAATGGGGGAAGGGGGAGCTGGGCTAGAATGGGAGAACTGGGCTGGGAGAGGGGCTGAGAGTTGGGGGGCTGGGAACTTGGAGCAGGGGAGTCTATTGCTCTCTCTCACCCCTCTAGAGTCTCCCTGCTTTGAGTTGGGGAAAGAAGAGCCAGGTCCATAGACTCTGACCTCAGCCCTCGGAATCCCTCCTTGGGAGTGTAGGGAGGCTGGGCCAGGAGGTGCCTGGGAAGGCGAAGGGGAGAGGAGAGCCCCCGCCCTAGGGGAGGGAGGCAGTGAGGAGAGGGGAGCCGAAAGCCTTGGGGGAGGGTGAGAGAGGGGAGCCAGCAGAGACTCAAGTGGCCTCCAGGTCTGTGGGACAAAAGTTGGAGGGAGATTTGTGTATGAGAGTGAAGGGGAGGGGGTCATGGGGAAGTGGGGGCTTTGACAATGAACTTGAGACAAACTTCATTAGCATGCAGGCCTGCTGTCTGTCACGTCGAGCTCAGATCGAGTTCCCATGCAGGCCAGGAAGAGTGGGAGGGGGAGAAAGGGAGGGGCCAAGGGTGGGGTGAAAGCGAGAAAAGAGACCGGACCATTGTACCATTCTGGGCCCCAGCTTCCACCAAATTTCGGGACCCTAGCCCTGGAAACCAACCCCCAATCGAGCTCCTTCCTCTAAGAACAAGATGATTTATCTCCCACTTTGAGTCTGTGGTCCCTCCCCTCCTCTTCTGTCTAGACTTCCAAGAGCTGGCCGCCCCCTCCAGCTCTCAGCCTTCTCTTCCGATTGTCAATTTCTCCTTCATCACTAAGATCTGGATTTTCGATTAGTTCGGCAGACTAGGTCGGGGGGCTGGAGGGCGGAACACCCCAAACTATCACATGGCAGACCATGTCCTCTTTCTGTGACTCCTTATCAACTCCCCTCCCCAGCCTTCTCCTGCCCAGCATTTAATCACTCTGAAGTTTAAAAGTGAATTAAAACTCAAAGGAGTCTGGGGACAGGGGTACTTCTGTCACACCCTTTCTCTCCTTTCCTTTGGGGACAAGGGTGACCTGGAAGAACAATAGCATCCCTCAACCCCTTCTACCAGCCTCAGGTTAGAAAAGACTGCAGAGGGAGGTGGGGAGCAGGGTACAGATGACAAAGACCCCTTCCCACCCAGGCGTGAGGGGGGAGGGTTTCATCAGAGTGGGCTGTGATTTTAGTGGTGCTGATGTCTCCAGATAGGGGCAGCACCCCCTTTTTGCTGCCTTTCCAGGGAGAGCAGCAAGAGAAAGAAAGAGAGAAGCAAATGAAATTCCTGAATGGATAGACAGATGCTACGTCACCGGAGCCGCATCCTCCACTCCACAAGAGGCTAGGAGCTGGGGGGAGACAGGCAGTCCAGCTGCAGGGGCCACCGTGCTGCCTCGCCTCTTCACAGGAGCCTGGTAAGTGGCTACTGGGGTCCAGAGAAGACCCCAGCTCCCTCAGACATCTGAGCTGGGGGTGGGAAGGGGTGCCCTAAAATGAGTCAGAGCACCATAACCCTCCTACTTTGCTACTGGCTAATGGAGGCTGATACAATAATCACAGAAAGAAAAGGTTGATAAAAGATTTAGGGGGACCTCAAGAGGCATGAGGTCTGAACATGGAGGAGGAGTTGGCCATCGTGGGGCTTCACCTACTGCTGCCTGGGCTTATACCGATGAATGGTGGCCCTGCCCAGCCGCCCAGTGCGCCTCTGGGGCCCCCTCCTTCCCCTGGCCCCTGTCAGCCCAGACAGCTCACTAAGTTTATCAATGGGATTGGAGGGGGGAGCTTTAGGGTCATGGTGCTACTGATCCTATTAATCTGCCCCTCCCTTCTCTCCACCAGACATGGCCAACATCTTAATGCTTACACCAGAGCAGAGGCAGGAAGGAAGGTTGTAGTGGAGGTGGAAGGGAAGAAAATGCTTCTTGGATTTAGGCTTCTGATCTTCCTTTCTCCCTCTGGACCCTATTCCTTTCTGCTCCAGACTCGGCAGGTTTTAGGAGAAGAAAAAGTCCGAGAGACCCACATTTCCAGGAAGGTAGAAAGCAGATTGGGGGGGGGGACCCAAAAAGATGTTATGGAGATTTAGATTAATTTCATTCCCCTTCTCTCCACCCCTTCGCCAAAAGGCTGGCAGGTGGGAAGGGGGCGGAGGGAAGCTGAAGCCAAGCAAGCGGTTGCGGTAGATGCTTGGGCTCAGACAGAGGACAGCCCTACTCTAGCCCCTTCCCCATTCATCAAATGGAGGTGTTTTGTCTCTGGTGTTATAGGAAGGGCCAGGGGGTGGAGAAGGAAGGCACTCTCCTGTCCCTAGCCCTCCACCATGCTGGGCTTTCTGTTCTGATCACTGGGAACATTGTAGGGTAGTGGAGGTTGGAACAGAGCCCTGGCTCCTGGTGCCCCAGAGGCCAGAATGCCGGGAGAGGGTGAGGTTGCCAGTCGTCATACGTGTGCACACACATGTTCCTTGCACATGGGACTGTACCCTTTACCACTGTGTTCCCCAGGGCATTGTGTGTGTGCCTGGTGTGGATGGTGAAATAGCAGGGCGGAAGTTAGTGAGGAGAGGTGCAGCTACCCCATGGACCCAAACCCTCCCACTAATTTGGGTCGAAGAAGGAACCAGAGGCTCCTTGATGTCCTTGTGCCTGTTTTCTGGTTTGTCAGCAAATCGGCATGGGATAGGGTGGTTCCTATTGGACATGAAGCTAATGCAGTAGTTTCAGACTGAGGCATCCCTTTAGGAAGTGGGTGAATTAGCAGAGCCCAGGCTGGGGTCTAGTATTTGTGGGTGTGAAAAGTTGGGGGATATTCAGAGGACCCCTCCTAGAAATCAGGCTGGGGCATAAAGCTTATTCCTGCTCCCTAATACTCACCACCCCCTTTCTCATTTCCCCTGCACTTAGTAGCCTACTTTCTTGACTTAACAAAAAATTAGTTGCGGAATTGAGTTTGAGGTTAAAGAATCCATCAACTTCTCACCACACACACAAGAACACATACACATACACATAAACACACCTGTCCTGGTATTTTGGGAGTTCTGTTACCTAAACTACGTCATCCTCACAGACCCTAATTTAAACACACCCACCCTGTTATTTTAGGAGCTCAGTTACCTTTACTACACATTATCCCCCCAAACCCTAATTTAACCTAAAAGCAAAGTACTGGGAAGACTACAAAGGGTGGACTGAGGTCTGTGCCCAACATTAAAATAATAATATATAACTGATTTGTATTCACACCTTTTGTGTTTGTGAAAAAGGAGGAGAAAATTGATAACTACCGGTGTCTTTATGAATCCTGAGAGATATATATGGATAGGTGATAGGTAGACAGGTAATGACAGGGAGGGCTGGGGAAAGCTAGAGAAATAATACAATAGAAAACATCTTCAGTGTGCACAACACTTTATAGTTAATAGTGTCATTAGATCTAGACAGACAAAAATCCATACTCACCCAGACTCTTCATTCTATCCAAAGCATGATCTCTGGTAGACTATGAACATCAGCAGTCTGGGAGGAAGCAGTGTCCACTGGGTAGGAATTATTCTCCCTAAGGTGAAGACTGATTTCCACCATGGGCTTGACTCAAAACCCCTGGACCTGAAGGTTTTGGATGGTGGTGCAGGAGGTTGTGAGGACAAGGCATGATTAGAGTCACTCAGATAAGATGGAGGGAACCCTAGCCAGCCTGCAGGTCTAGGCTTTTCTCTTTCAGCCTCCAGGGGATGGCCTGGAGCCCTGGCAAAGGAAGAAGGAAAGCCTGATGCCCGGATCCTGTGGGTGCAGCTCTAGGGGAGTCACAGGAGGCTGGGGGCTGTTGGGGAAGAGATCGGAAGCAGGGACTCTAACCTTTGCATTCTCCTCCTTACAGGAGCTGGGAAGCTGAGAAGAAGCAGCCTCATTTGTTTCTGGTGTCATCATAGGTGGCCACCTTTGGCTGTTGGGGTATTTATTTTCTTCCTTGTTGTTTGTGATGGTGGTGGGGTTGAGGGAAGAAAAGGAAAGCTGGCTTTATCACCTGTGTTTTCTCCTGTCCTCTCCACCTCTCCACCCACTCCCACCCCTGACTTTTATCTGCTCCGCAGTAAGACCTATATAGTTGGTGACAGTGGGAACAGAACAAGGTAGCTTGGGAGGAAAGGTGTGGGGATCCAGGAACTCTCTTCTCCTGCAGACTCCTGAGGAGAGAGGGAGACAATGAACCCTGGAGGAGGTGGTTGGTTGCAGAGGGAAATGCAGCTATCCATGCATGGGTGACAGGTGAGAAAGGAGGGAAATGTTGGTTTGAGATGAATGGGCCCTGAGAGCAGGTATGTGTGCCGGGGTACCAGGGCATGTGTATCTTTAAGTGTCAGGAGGTGGTACTGCTGAAGTGCACATGGATATTCTCTTTGCATTTGTCTGAGTTGATTAAGTTTGAACATGTGTGTGCCTGGTATCCTTGCACACTCATGTTTATGCCCCTTAAGGAAGCCTTTGCCACTGGTGGGAATTTTGCAAGAAGGGTCCAATCTGGATGAACCAGCAACCCTCTCCCATCTCTGCCATCCTGCTCTCACTTCCTCAGCATCCTACGGGCCCTAGGGCAAGTGAGTGGTGTGAAGCTCAGAACAGAATTGGGAGCAGGCCAGGGAGATGGTGTTTAGATAGGCTGACCACTCACTCCACCAGAGGAAAAAACACCCTTGAAGAGAAAAGGGTGGTATTCTCAGGACAAATTCTCCTCTGTAGTATGTTTCCATGCTCTCTAACCTCATCTGCTTGCAAATTATCTATGTCTATATCTATATCTGTATCAATATCTATATATTCTATATTCACACAGCCACACCACTTTTTTTTGTTGTTGTTGCGGCACCAGGGATTGAACTCACAACCTTGCGCCTGTCAGGTGCTTAAGTCACTGAACCAAACTCCCAGCCCTGGTTTTTTGAGGCAGGGTCACACTGTGTAGCTCAGGCCGGCCTTGTGCTTGCGTTGTAGCCCAAGCTGGTCTCGAACTCACAACGCTCCACCTACCTCAGCCTCCTGAGTAGAGTGCTGGAATTAAAGGCGTGTGCCACCACGCCCGGCTATCACCACATTTTTTTACTGCCAATTCCCATTCTTATTTGTCGCAATCCCACAGACAATGAAAATATTCTATAGCAAAAGAATAATGTATGATGTTTACAATAATGATGCATTCATAAGACAGAAATACATATCTGCTCCTAGTCTCTCTCAAATGCAGCTTTCATCTGTGTCTTCAAGGCAAATTAACCTGGTAATTGAAACAAAGAGAAAATACGTTTTTATTGAATTACCTGAATATTTCAAGAGAGTGGTTTACTGCCAAAATGTGTTTTGGGACCCAAGTTATAAAGATCTATCCAAAAGCTGCATCCAGAGTACATAATTCTGACCATGATTTTTTCTGCATGGTCCCCTTCAGGCACACAGACAATAGGTGAGCAGTTCGAGGGGTTTGGAGGGCACTGCAAAGACTGCAGGCTCCTGAGCTGAGGGAGACACACACTCACATTAGCACAGGAATTCAGGACACTCTCCCCAGAGTCCCCCAGAATTTCCCTGGAAGAACTCAAGGTGGGGTCCACAGACCATCACCCTGTGAGAACTCTAGGAAGCAGTGCCCTGTGCTCCAGCTAAGGCCTTCCTAGAGAAACTGAGGCTGGTGGGCTGACACCAAAGGGTACCCACTTTGCTCCAGCAGTTCACATCCTGCAGGCTTGGCATATCCAGTTAGTAGGGACTTCCCTGCTCAAAGGAACTGCACGATGGTCATGGACACCACCCAACAGACACAATTGTCCATCCCCTCTCCCTCACCTATCTACAAATTCCACAGAAGGCAAAGCTGGTCAATACCCTGGCTCCTCACCATAATGCCCACAACCATAAAATGGCAAATCAAGACCAGTGTACACACACAGACACACAGACCTTTACTAACTTATCCATTCCTGGCCTTCCCCCTGCACTATGTTCTTCATATATTCTGCCTAAAGTTTGCCTACTTTGTTTCCTCCTGGACAAAGAATATGTCAAAAATTGTCCCTGCCCACAAGAGGTTCTCTCATTTGCCACCCTTCAAGTAGTTCCTTGTTTGAAAGGGAAACAACATGGATTGATATACAAAGCAATTCCAATTCCCATGCTGAGTTCTCCAGGTCTTTTATGACTTCTATAACTGTCTCCATTAGAATCAAGACAGATACCCCTGGACAGGAGCAGTAGGAAGTTGGGTTGTCCAGTAAACCCTGTCAAATTCAAATGGAAATATACTTTTCCAAGAATCTGGACAGAGTGGGGATTCCATGTGAATCGTGCCAAGACAGTTTAGAATGATCTCTTTTTTCCTTTGTGTGTGTGTGTGTGTGGTCTCTCCTTCATCTGGACCTTCTATTGAGACTGAATATCTTTTAGAACTCAGACCCACAGCAAAAAGTAGAAAAGTCTTGTTCTTTATTTGTATTTTGATATATGTGTTTTCAGAAGACAGCTATACAGCTAAACGTACCCATTTCTCTCTTGACATTGGTTTTTGAGGAATTCTAATTAAGCCTGAATTTGATGAGGGTGTCTCTCCTAGGGAGGGAAAAAACTTTGTGTCTTCTTCCCTCTCAACAAAAATACAGTAATGACAGAAAAGTTGGCCTCTTGGTACTGGAGAGGAGAAAAAAAGAAGGTTTGCTTACAGTGCTTTAGGGAGGGCAAGAGAGGAGATACTTGTGGGCAAAGTTGCTGGTGTGTCTGGAGAGATGCAGGCCCAATTTCGAATGCTGGAAGATCCCATGATGGCAGTGGTCAAATGGTTTGCTGAGAAATCTTTGAGGGGCTGTCTGCACGGAGAGAAAAGGTTGGGACACCTTGTGTTTCACCAGGATATATAGGGATGCATATTTAAGAAATGTATTAGCAGCATGCTAGCAGGCAGGTCTATCTGTGAGAGTATTTGGTTCCTTTTTTTTTTTTTCACCTGTCCCAGAAGAGCAGGAATGTCAAGGATTCCCCTATGTATTCTGAACTGCAAGGCCACCTGATGGGGGAGGGCGTGGAAATGATGAGAGGGAACGATATAGAGAGTGGACATGCTCTGTTTTTTCTCTTCTCCACTGGCTCTTGTGCTCCCTGTTCTAGGGTGTGCATATGTGAAGTATTGGCACTGTGGAAGCCTTCCCCTTGGGGAAAGGCCTGGAGTGGAAGCCAGCGGTGGGAAATCCTGTGTTAAACCTGAGAACACTCTGAGACCCTGTGACCATTCTGGTAGGCAGATTCAAGGACCCTGGGCTTTCTCCTGACTCAGACTGTGCCCAGTAGCAGTGGTTATTCAGACATGTTTCCATCTTTGAGAGGCACCCCAGATTAACCCATTGCCCATTCACTTGGCTGAACAGCATTCCAGCTTGGCTTTGTCCTGGGCTGAGCACACCCACAGATAAAACAACACGAGCAGGCGTGAGATCAAACAGTGGCCCCTTGGAGTGCGCCCCACCCTAGGGATCACCTAGAGTAAAAGAATTCAATGTCACAGGAGCAGCTCCTGTTAACTCACCCATAGGCTCCAGGTATCTGAGCCTTAGAGTCTCTCTGGCGAGGGATGCAGAGGAAGGTGAGTGGAAGGGTGGAGTGTCTGCTCGCTATCAGGGAATGCAGCTCCAGAAGCCTGAAGATTGCTCTCTAAGCTCCTCTGGGCAGCCAGAATCTGGAATCTGCTGCCAGCGGCTGTGTGCCACCCAAGGCTGGGACAGCACATTATTTAGGCTCCTATTCACCTGCAGAGAGTGTGAACCAGGAATATTTTGCTGAACCAGGTTGGGAGGCAGCTTTGGAAAGTTGAGACTGCAGGGAGCCTTGCTAGGGACCGGTCTTTTCCCTTCAGTCCAGAGCTGAGGTTGCAGGTGCACGGAAGCAGAGAGTCCCTTTCCCTGCAAATTGGGAAGGAGTTTAGACCTCGCTCAGGCCTCAGCGTCTCCCACTAGGAATCCCAAACTTCTAGAATCTTTCCTTCACTGTTTTGAGTTGAGAACCATCCTAAAAATTTGGATCGCAGTTTGGGAAGGCTCAGAACCTGAGAAGCGCAAAGAACATTGAGTCGGGAGGAAGGAGGAGAGGTAGTCTCCAGGTATCTTGTTTCTTTTTGCGGGAATCTCTTTTGTACCTTCGCGCCTCATCCCTGTGCAGTACACCTAGGGCCAGAATGGAAAATGTATGTTCAAGAGTGCTGTAGATCAGAAACACAAACAGCAATACATTAGCCATGGCAGGCGGGTCTCGGGGGTTGGGAGGGCAGCAAGAGGCAGAGAATCAGCACACAGACGTAGTCCCTCCCCCACAACCCTGCCCCCTCCTATTTCGGCGAGGAGGAGAGCCCCAATTGTGAGTCACGGTCGGGCCCGGGAAGGGGGAGGGGCGGGGCCGACTGGGGACCGAGGCAGTGACGTCAGGCTAGGTAGAGCCAATCAGAGGCCGGTCTGGGGAGGGAGTGCGAAAGGATGAATGAAAAGTCCGGAGCCGGAGCGCGCGGGGCCAGAGCCGAGGCGGAGGCCGAGCTGGGAGCTGGGAAGGTGACACCCGCACCGCCCCGCTCGCCCTGGCTCGGTGAAGGCAGAGAACTGGGCGAGCTGTTCCGCCCCGGCGTCTGCGGAGCGCAGGCGCCCGGAACCCAGGTCCGCGGTGCTCCACTGGCTGTAGCCGCGCGGAGGACGGCGCCGAGGGCTCTGGTGGACACCGGCTCTCACGTAAGTGGCCTCGCCGCCGTAGGGGCGGAGTGGGCTCGCGCATAGGGAACCGCTTGCAGCGCCTTCTCCTTCGCGCCCTCTGGGGGCCCCTGGATCTGCTCCTGGCCGGTCCCGGGCCCAATCTGCATCCCTACCAGTCCCTAGGGCATCTCTACTTGTGACCCAGCCATGATCCATGATCACAGCCTTGGGTCGTTTCTGGTCCTCCCAGTACAAAGCCGTTCCTCGGGGATTCGGTAGGGCCTGGGGCTCGGCTCCCTGCCGGACCTCCGCCACTCCGCTGTCCGCGCACCCGGCTCACGGTGCTTTCTCGGATCTCTTGCTGGGTGGGTTCTTTGCAGGGGAGGCTCTGGGGCGCCTTGCACTCCGCCCCACAGGTTTCCCTTTCCTAGAGCCTGAGGATTTCCCTGCTTCCTACTAAGGTAACCCGGGCTTCACCCATTCTCCGTCGGCAGCCTGGCTCCACTCTTCCCTCGCGGGCCCCCTTCACTCTCGCCGCCCTCGCGAGTGGAGAGTCGGCCGGGGCACTTTGCGCTGCGCTTCCCAAGCGGCCATGGACCCAGCTACGGACGCACGGTCTCCGGAGGAGGCGCTGAAGCCCGGCGAGGTCGGAGGCTTTGGCGCGATTGATTCCTGCAGGCTTCCCGGGTGGCACGAAAAGCCAGAAAGCCCCTCCTTCCGGCACTGGCGAGACTCCCACGTCTGATCGAGAGGGACAGCGGGAAAGGGGGCATCAGAAGCTTTTGGAGTCTGGGTCCGGGATGGATCCCAGACCTCGACACCAAGGGCCATGGCATCCTTTCCGCGCCTTTTTCGGTCTCTCGTGCCTGCATCCCCGGTCCGAGTCTTGCGGTCCAGATTCCATTGCTCTCCGCCCCCTCCACGCGTGTCTCCTCCCCCAGCCCCCACGGGCTGCGACTGAAGGCTACGGAGGCCTGGGCGGCGGCGGCGGCCAGGTGGCTGCGTGGAAGAGGCAGCGGCGGCAGCCAGGAGGCGGGGTTGGTTGTTATCTTTGGTTATCTAGCTGTATGAGTGGTGTGGAGTCTTCATAAAGCTAGATAACCGAAAGTAAAAATAACCCCATACACTGCGCACAGGGCCGGAGCGGGGGCGGGAGGGAGGTCTGGGCGCAGAAGGACCAGGGCCCACTCAAGAGACTTTTCAGGTAGGCGGCGCCGCCCCACCCCCTAGCCCCGGAGTGCAGCATCCCCTTCCCCTCCTCACTGGTTCTGTGGTCTCCTGTGGTTCCCCTCCGCTCCATGGGCAGTCAGGTCTTACCTTAGAAAGCTGTGTCCAGTGAGCAATCCGTGGAAATCTTTGCAGGGCTGTGCAGAACGTGCCAGGGGCTCCTGGCCCAGGCTTCCCCCAGAGCCAGAGCAGGGTAGCTGTTTCCCTCCAGGATGCCGCTGCTATTGCTGGCAGGGCAGGGTTTTAGAAAGGCACCTGAGAACCTTGGTCTGGGTTTTGACCCTCTCCCCAAGCCAGCTTGACTAGGTGGGAGTGGAGAATCTCCAAATGGAAATGAGTGGAAACAGGGCCGGAGCTGCTGGGGTAGGAATGGGGTTTGTTCCTACAAAAGAATTAGCAAGCAGTGGAAACCAGTGGGATAGGATGACAGGAGACCCCTTTGCCCAGCTTGAGATCTGGGGCAATGGAATGCAAAATCTCTCTTCCTTTCCATATTCTCACCTCCTTTGGGCACAGCACCAGAGAGAGTGATACCTTTAAAAAATTCTCATGCTGCTTTGTTATCAATGACCACAGGGGCTGAGTTGGAATCTTTCAGGGCACCCTACCCTCTTACCCCACGCTCACTCTTGGAAATCACAGCCAAGAGCAAAAGGCCTGAAGGAGCTCAAACACAAAGGACTTTGTAGTTTAGTATCTATGCTGCCCAGTGAAAGCAAAGAATTAGTAAGATTAATCAGGGCCTTTCCTAAAAGAATCCATTTATCTGGCCTGACCTAAATATTTTAAGCAAAAGAATATTAAGGTTCAGCTGAGAAAAGGAGGGTCTGGGGTTGCTTTGCATAATAAAATAAATGTAATCAAAGCTAGAACCCACCATCTGCTTTTTTCACCACTTCCCACCTATGTTACCCGGCATTCCAGGACACGGGGCAGTAAGAGGTAATGAGGGGACAGGAGAACTGGGCAAAATGACCTTGAGCTGCCTCCATTTTTCTGTGTAAATTTAAAATTTCCTCTCAGGACCTGATTTTTGTAGCTAGAAGATAATTATTCAATTATATATTATGTAGGAGAAATACTGGAGAATCCAAACTTTAAAAAAAAAAAAAAAGGTGGGGGGAGCTTTGAGAGCCTGGAATACATATGTCTCCTCCCCTTAGAGATTTGGAGGATGGAGAGATTAGCACTTTTCAACTGTTTGGAATTTGGGTTTCCTGGAAGAAAGCAGGTGGAGACTGGATTAGGGAGAAAGGGAACAGGTTTTAGGCTGGTACTAATAATCCCCAACTTATACCTACATGCCCTTCTTCAATCCCCCAACACTGAGACGCTGTTTGTTATTAACTCCATTTTACAAGTGAGCAACCACACACCCAAATGGCTTCAAACCCAAACCCTTCCCCACTGTGCTCGCTTTGACATCACGTAGACTAAAATCAGAACGATACAAAGAAGATTAGCGTGGCCCCTGTGCAGAGATGACCCAAAGCTTTTTCCGCTAAATTTGTCTGTGGAAAGCTGGAGAAAGAGTGAGGTAGAGAGTGGAGGTGAGTCTGCCCTGTAAGGGAGGGAACAGTACAGAAAGAGGGAAGGCAGTCCAGGAGGAGAGGACTGGTTATGAGCAACTAAGAAAGACAGGTTTCCAAGTCCGACTTGGTGCTGCACCTAAACTCTCTTGTCTAAAATATTTAGGCCAGGCCAGGTAAATGAATTCTTTTAGGAAAGGCGCTGATTAATCTCTCCTACCTACATGGTGGGAGATCAAAGCAGAAGTATCACAAGTTTAAGGACTGAACAACCTAGTGCCTCAAAATAAAATTGTGGGGAGGGGTGAGACAGGGTCTTACTTTGTAGTTCAAACTGGCCTTGAACTCAGTATGTAGCCCAGACTGCCTCAGACTTGAGGTGATCCTCCTGCTTTAGCCTCCCCAGTACTGGGATTACAGGCATGCTCCACTTCAAAATAAAAATTTAAAAGGGCTAGGGATGTAGCTCAGTGGTAGGATGCTTGCCTAGCATGCGTGAGACCCTGGATTCAATCTTGAGTACAGCCCCCCTCAAGGTTTCAGGTTGGTTTCTTTTTGATTGTTTATTTTTATTTTGTTGTGCTACTGGGGATCAAACTAGGGCCTCCAGCATGCTAACCAAGGACAAGTTCTCTACTACTGAACTACATCCCCATCCCCTTCCTGACTATTCATTTATTTATTGGTACTGGGAATTGAACTCAGGACCTTGCATTTAGCCAGGCAGGTATTGTGCCCCTGAGCTATATCCCTGGCCCAATTTTTTTTTTGGGGGGGTACCAGAAATCGAACACAGGACCTTGTGCTTGCTAGGCAGGCGCTTGTGCTGCCAAGCTATATCCCCAGCCTTTCCTCATGTTTTTAACCTCTTGTAGCTTGTTGAAAATGTGCATTTGAAGCCGGGCGTGGTGGCGCATGCCTTTAATTCCAGCACTGGGGAGGCTGAGGTAGGTGGAGCGTTGTGAGTTTGAGGCCAGTCTGGGCCACAACTTGAGCACAAGGCCGGCCTGAGCTACACAGTGTGACCCTACCTCAAAAACCTAGGGCTGGGAGTTTGGCTCAGTGGCTTAAGCACCTGTCTGGCAGGCGTGAGGCTGTGAGTTCAATCCCTGGTGCCTCAAAAAAAAAAAAAAAAAAAAGAAAAAGAAAATATGCATTTGGGATTTTATGAGGTTCATCCACATGAGACTTAGAACCTGTATTACTAACCACAGTGAGTTTATATTATTAATGTTGTCTCCTAGGAGCACATCTGACCACGGGATCCTTCAAAGGAGAACAGAGGGCCTCAGGAAACCTGGGAGTTGAAGGGTTGCACCCTACAAAGCAAGAGCCTTTGGAAAGGAGGGATGCAGGCCAGGAGGGATGCAGGGGTGAGGGTTCATGTCTGCTTTATGTATGCATATGGTATGTGGAGAGGTGTGCGGCAGGGTTGTCAAGAGAGATAGGTGGCTGTTTGTGAGCCACCTGTGTCTGTTTGTGAGGGTAGGGAACTGGCGTGTGAACCAGTGTGAGGTTGAACGTGTGTGGCTCTGTGGTACTAGGGAGCTTGGTGGGAGATTAGGGTACCTAGCCATGGCCAGGTAAATCCACTATAGGTACAGACACTGTTGGACTTAGAGGGTTTGTCAGATACAGACATCACAGTGATTCCACCATAGCATGTTCCTCCTCCAGTTAAATCCAGCAGGAGATCCGTAGGACCGGGAGTCTGGGCTAACAAGGCCCCCAGAGAACCTGCTCAGCTATGGGTCAGGAAATCCCCCTTCTATCATCACGCCTCTCCCTGTGTTCAGAAATTTTTAGTTCTGTTCTTTAGATCTTGCAATATTCACTTAATTTACTAGAAAGCAGATTCTGAATTGGTTTGTTGATCTATTTTCCCCCTCAATCCCTCATCCTAATGACCTCCTATTGAATTCAGCCCAGGCAGCCAAAGACAACTTGCTCCTAAATATTTGACTCAAGTTTGTATTATTACTCATACCCTCACCTTGGAACATTTCCCCCTGCTCAGCCCTAAGCATTGAAAGGTCTTGTGGACAGGTCCTTGTGGCCATAAGAATTATATTAACCATCATAAGCTACAAGTTTGGAGAGAGAAAAAATGGAAAGAGCGAATGTGACTGAAGTAAAGCATAGGTTTAGGAGTCGTCATTTACAGTTATACACATCTCTGTATCATCTATTTATTTATATATTTTGCAGTCCAATGCTGTCTTCACACTGAGCTATACCCCCAGCCCTTTTTAAATATTTTATTTTGAGAAAGGATCTGTAAGTCAGTAAGTCTATAAGCTGCCCAGGCTGGACTCAAACTTGCAATCTAAATGCCTCAGCCTCCCAGAATGCTAGGATTGTAAGTGTGCAGGACCACACCCAGTGATCTGTGAGTCTTGATTCACATATTTGTATCATGGAGATAAAAATGATACCCTTAATGTTTTTGCTTTTATAGTGTTGGAGATCAATTAGAAAAATGGCTCTCTGTCATGCTCATGACGGAGGATCTTACATTTAAGGATGAGCAGCTACTACTTTTTCCAGTTTTGAGAGTCAAAACTGGGGACCCGGGTGGGAAGAACAGAAGTCTGTTAGAGAGAAAAGGCTAGGTCCACATGGCAGAATGGCCATTGGGCTTATTTGTAAGAAAGAGCTTCCATTCTTCTGAGGTTTGGAAGTTGGAATAGTGGCAATTATTTCCTTGCTTCCTTCCTATCCCAATGTTCTGGGGTTAGGCTGACCTTCCCATCTTCTTTCTTTGCTATCAGGGCCTCAGAGATCAAGGAATCATAGTGCTGTCCAGTTCACAGGCAGGCCTTTAGGTTACAGCTGTTAAATCACTGGAAGGAAGTGAGAAGAAAACTAAAAACATCCTTGGGTCTTGGAAGAGCATAAGAAGCAGGATGATGGGAGAAAGGTGGGTGGGTGTGCATGTAGTTAGGAGGGAGGTGAGAGAAAAGGGGAGTCTCCTCCTTCCCTCCCAGGCTCTGCCAGGACTAGTGACACCCCCTCCTTCTGCCCTAATCTCCCCATTAAGGCAGCTCTGAGTTTGTTATGACAGCAGCTGAAGGCAGCTGAATTGTTGTTTGCTGTGTCTGCTAATTGGGCTGAAGGGTTGGAGTCTGGACACTGAAAGGGACCATTGTTGCTGTTTACCTTCCACAGCTGCCTCCCTGGGGACCCTCAGGGTGAAGGGGAGCAGCTCTTCTTGAGGTCTTTCCACCTATCCTTGTTTCTGTGCCAAGGACCATGGTGGGGAGACATTTATGTCCACACTTTGAGGTGGTCTGAGCTTCCACAGCACAAAAGACACAAGCCCAACACCGAAGGGGTTATGAGGCCAGGCCCTGGGGACATGTATGAACCCATAAGTGCCTATCAGCATGGGAGTTATTTGCCCATCTTTCTCCTCCCTATCTTTTCCTTTCTTCTTTAGGGCTGTCTTCCTCCAACCCATCAGGCTTCACCTCTGCACTTTTTCTATCTGCTTCCTTCTAGGCCAGTGATTCACAACTTGGTTATGCATGCAAATCACCAGGGGAGTACTTTTTTTAAAAAAAGAATACAGATGTTTGGGCTCAGCCTCAAACCAATGAAACCAGAGTATCTGGGAATGAGGTCCAGGCTTCAGTCTCATTTACTGAACAACATGGATTAAGAACCACTATGTAGTCTCATCTCTGCCTGAAACACACACACACACACACACACACACACACACACCCCTTGGTCTGACCCGGTCTCTTTTCTACCTAAACTCCTGCTATCTGCAATGCTATTAGGCAGGTGTAACTCTCATCTTTATTGCTAGAATCCTGTAGGAGCCATAAAACTTACATGTCTTTAGATGTCTGTATCCTACCCCACTCCCACCCCGACTCAACCTGAGCTCTTTCCTAAGGGCAGAAAACACTGACTCCTCCTTCTGGATTTCCCACTAGGATCCAGAGGAAGCTTGGACTGATCTGGCACTTAAATTCAAGATAAAGGACTGGGAGACTCTATGGTTCATTGACTCTTCTGCTCTCCTTCCCTCCAACTAGTATTGGCAGTTTGGAGGTCTCCAAGGAGGAGACTTTCTTCTGGGTTACATTTCCTGTTTCCTTACTGTATCCAAATGTTTCTGCTTCTCTTCCTTTTAGTTTCTCACCTGAGCTGGGGCGGGTGGGTGACCCACCACCCTCCCGCCCTTTTTCCTTTCCTCGAATGATTGAGTCGCGTCCAGCACCACGGACAGCTCCCGCGGTGAGTGAGGCGCTATGCCGACTTTTTGGGAGGGCGAGGAGGGTCCTTCTGTCGGTATCAACAGATATCAAACACCTTAGAATTCTAACTCAGAGATTTGCTTGTGTTTGGTATTCCTGTCTACAGGACATCAGGTTTTATGTGAGGACTCTGAATGACAGAGGCCGCTCCAATAGGAGAAAAGATGAAAGTGAGATTTTGGGAAGGAGTCAGCGCAAGGCAATGTAAGACTTGGGATGGACAGACCAGGGAAGGCTACAGAGAGCACTGTGCCATTTTACACATTCCAAAGGTGTGTAGAGGGGTAACCCAGGCTGCGCTGCTGGTTCGTGGAAAGCCAAGATGCAGGCTGCAGAATTCAGCTTGGCCCCTTCTACACTTCCTTAGGACCCTCTTAACTTAGCAGAGCAAGTCTAATGTGGTAGGGGGGTTCATAGGTTGCTGTCATATAAAAAAAGGGGAGGATGCCAGGCATGTACAGTGTCCATGAAAGCAAGAGAGAGGTAGATTGACTATTGTCCCTGTTTGAGGAGGCCTGGAGGGAAGGCCTCAGGGAAAAGCACAGGGGAAGGTACACCTAGCCATAGCTGGCAAGCCATGAGAGAAAAGGCAAGGAACCACCATCTGCCAGGGCACAGAAGCCAGTGGATGGCCACGAGGAGTCTCCAGAGGCCAGCAGGAGTCACACAAACTGGAACAAGGCCTGGGAAAGACCCTTCTGTGTGCCCATGCCTGCTCCCCCAACATCGTGAGCCTAGGAACAAAGAGGCCATTCTCTCGAATTTGATGCCGCCATCTCTGGCTGGCAGTGCCAGGTGGCAGGGGCATCAGGGGGCGTCAATCCATTATCTAACCCCCCATCTCCTAAGTCCTCTGGGGCTGGATGTTGGGGAGGTGGGTGTTCCATGCTATGTTGCCATGGCAACCACCCCAACCCCCAACCCCCAAAGCACAAAGAGAGACAGCTTTCACCCCCACCTCTAGGAAGAACCTGGGTCTGGCTGAGAATCTTCCCCTGGGAATCCTCTTTCTGATGCACAAGCCATGGCATGCATAAGCATCACCCTCTTTTTAGCACCCAGAACAGAAGGGTCTGGCATCAGTAAGCCATATAGGTAGGAGGCTGGTGTGCCCAGTGTCTGGGCAAGGTTGTACAAGTGAGTACCCTTCCCATGTACTTAGCCCTCCTCTCCCCAAACTCTCCCGCCTCTCGCCTATAGTCAACGTCATCCTAGGTCTTCTCAGCTGACTCAATGGGCCATGACCTTCTACTCTTTCCCAGAAGTGAGGGATACCCTGTCACCCCCAGCAAACCTCCAGGTTGTGGGAATGGAGAAAAGGAGGAGGCCATTTGTAACACCCTCCATCTGCACCCTCTACCATTACTCATTAAGCATTCTGCCCCCTCCTTCCGCTCGTTAGACCTGATTTGCATACATTTGCATAATACAGTTCATTTGCATTCCAGGAGGCTCATGGTAGAAGCCAGAGGGGGGGGTGTGTTAGAGAAGAGAGAAAAGGGGAGAGATTTTGTTTTCATCAAAGTGTGGGGGGAGGGGTCTGGGGAGGTGGCAGGAAGAGGACAGAAATAAAAACTCACACTACTTTCTTTCTTCCCTTCTGCCCTCCCTCCCTGGGCTGGACTCAAATGCCAAAGAGAGATGCCAAGGGGCCGGCATTTCTGTCCTTTTTTGTCTTGCTTCCTCCGGCCTTGGCTCCCTAGCCTGGCCCCCCACCTTGTTGGGCTCAGGCTTCAGAGAGAAAGAGGCAGGGGTAGGAGGCAAGCTGTGGGAACGGAAGTAGAGGGAGAGAGGGAGGCCGCCATCTTAGGTAGCTGGTGCCTGTAAAATGGCCGCCTCTGGCAGGTGTGGGCTGAGAGCCAACCTTGGTTGGTGGACATGGGGGAGAGTGAGACCATAGGAAGAATTTTCTGGCTGACTAGAAATGTGGCTGAATCTTTCTACTAGTGTAATTAAGGAAAGAGAAGGAAAGAAGAAAGAGCATAGGCCAGGAAGAGATGTAAGATTCATCACTAAAGCAGGTAGTAGGGAGACCTCAGTACGTAGGTCTCAGAGGATTTTGAGCACTATGGATAATGTTGAAGGCACTGGGGATATCAGAACTGGGGGTACCAGCAGGGAAGGGAGGGTGAGCTGTGGGCAACCAGAATTATCTGCCAATTTGAAGATCTCTCAGGTCATTGAAAAGCCATTGTGAATTGGAGGTGACACTTCATCTCCTCTCCTCAGTTTAGCAATCTGGCCTCCATCTTAGAGATAGTGAAACTGTACTCTCTCAAAGCCCACTCATGGCTCATCGTCTAGGCCTACCAGATCCTCTTTAGGATGGGTCCTCCTTGACCTCTGTGGAAAATTTCATGTTAATATCATCCCAGTCTTCCCGGTTGGCTTTTGGTTCTTCTGTTATATACTGGATTATTCTCTCTTGAGTTCCACTCACTGAGTCTTCTGAATCAACAAGTTCCCCAAACTACAAG
The DNA here is from genome assembly GCA_004363535.1 of Dasyprocta punctata. Lineage (NCBI taxonomy): Eukaryota > Metazoa > Chordata > Mammalia > Rodentia > Dasyproctidae > Dasyprocta > Dasyprocta punctata. The sequence goes on along the minus strand of RJWM01000474.1, from coordinate 25,118 downwards.
TGTTCCCCAAGCTTCTACTGTGAGCACTCTATCATTTTCTTCCTTTCCTGTCTTCATTTTCCTCACTTCAGCTACCCGCTGAAATAATACACTCTCACTCATTTCCTTAATTTTAACCCAGAACTCCAAGTATACTCTAACTACTACCTGGAGTTGCCACCATTAGCTCTCAGATCAGAGATCAAATAGATCCCATACCCAGGTCCTAGCTGCAAGGAGTGCTGGGGACATACCTGTACTCTAGCTTCCATAATGGTGGCATGGAAGTACCGAGACTTGGGAGGAAGCCATGTTCAGGGGCTTGGCTGCTAAACCTTCTGCTTCTTCATCTCTATAAGTGGCATTGGATGCTGAAGTCCTCAGTTTAAATTCAGGGCACTATCCTGGGTTTGCCTCATCCAAATCAGTCCCGTCAAAACCTGTGACTTCCTCTTTTGTGGCACATCTTGCATCCCTGCCTTTCTTTCCCTCACCTCTGCCTTCAATCAGCTCATTCACTCAGCAAACATTTATTGAGTACCTACTGTGTGACTAGTGCTATGTGGAGAAGGTTGTATGCAAAGCTGTTGTGGAGAGCTAACAGTCTACAGGGAAGACAGACACCATGTTGTCTCACAGGCCCGCACAGACTGCCGATGAGCCCTGGAAAAGGGGCCTGCAGACCACCTTAGGGAGCTGAGGAAGGCTTCCTGGATAAGCCACACAGGTATGCAAGGGTTTATCAATCTAAGGAATCTGAGGAGGTGGGTGGTAGAGAGGAGATCACATGTGGGAAGGCAAGGAGGTAAGAAAGAGCAATGTATGTTTTGGAATCTAGCCTGTACCTTCAGAGGAGGTTACACTGGAAGGAAATGGAAACCAAGGTAGAAGATCCGTGATCAAGAGCCTGTTTTTTTAAAAAATGTGTCAGGCCAGGAGTGATGGTAGACACTTGTAATTCCAGGACTTGGGAGGCTAAGGCAGGAGGATTGGCACAAGTTCAAGGCTAGCCAGGGCTATATAGTGAGACTCTGTCTCAAAAAAATAAAAAATATAAAAGAGAGAGAGAGAGAGTGCCTATTATGCCACGTGAGGGAGGCTGGCTTTGTTGATGGGGTGCTGGGGAAGTTAGCCAATAGCCCAAGACCCTATGCATATGATGGGAAACAATACAAGGAGGGTGCAGACTCCCACATTTGGCCACCCACTGAGCCCAGCACTTGGCAGACATTTTCTTGGCCCTCAGCTGGTTCTAGATAATGTAGGAATATATGGCAGGCCTGGGAGCCAAGGATGTGTCCCTGCCACCCCTTTCTGGAATCTCCCCCATCACACACACACACACATACCCATGCATGGGGTGGGGACAGGCAAGACTTGTGAGGCCTCTCTGGGGAGAGATGTAGGGAAGCCAAGAGCTGGGTTGGATCTCTAGCACAATGAGCATTCTAGGGTCAGGGCAGCAGATAGGCCTGGGGCCAGGGACAGGGACCCTGGCCCTAACTTTGTGAGGGTCAGAGAGTTAGTCTCTGAGCTCTCCTGAAAAAAAAGAAAAAAGGGTTCAAGCGGTCAAGGTCTGTAAGGCCAGGGAGCTAGAGTAGAGAAACAGAGGGGCAACTGTAAGGAGTTCTTTAGAGAAAGGTGGCCAGGAGTAGGAGGGACACCCAAGGAGATGAGGAGGCTGGAATGCAAGAGGGGGTGCCTGGTGCCCTCTGCCGCCAGGCCAGCCTTTGCACAAAGACCTCTCTGTGAGTGGCTCACAAATGGCCTGTCAGGTGAGAAAGCTTAGCTTCCTGAGGCCCCAGGGATGAGGTAGAGTGGAGTTAGAGGAAGGGAGGGCTGATGGAGGCCTCAGGCTTTGACCAGGGCTGGACAGGAAGTAGAGAGGAACTGAGGCCTGGCCAGGGTCTCATGGTGAGGCTGTGTAGAGACATTTTTAGGACCACCCCTTGTCCCCCATGCAGTCAGCAACCCCCCCAACCCCATGCATAAGGCCCTGCCCCTGCCTGCTCCCTGTTTCTTCCCTGCTATGCCTGTCAATCCTGCTAAGTCTCTCTGGCCTTCCTTCCCCAGCTCATACAATGCTCTCCCAAGGTGCCTTTGGGCCTAACACACCTGAGTCTCCTCTCCTCCTCCTGCAGAGCGGCTGTCAGGGCTCCCCCAGATCCTGCCCATAGCCTCTCTCCAGGGAGAGCTGTGATGGGATGGTGGAAGTACAAGAGTGACCAGAACCAGAAAGAAATGCTGAGGCCACTGTAGTCTCCAAGCCCACTCTTGCCTTCCCCAGGGTACGTTCTCTGATAGCCTCTACTGTCAAGCTCTTGTGGCCACCCTGGCCCTTCTAACGGTAGTTTGGATTAGGACACTTGGAGCAGTAGAATGGCTGCAGTCATGGCCTCAACCTGTACCTTGCCCAGACTTGGTTGGTGGGAGGCTATGTCTGCAGGAAGATCAAGAAAGCAGGAGATTTGGGGTTTTGACTCTGAACTTGGACAGGTTGGTTAGGATACATAGTATGGCTTCCTTCCCTTTCTAGCTAGGTGGCCTTTGGGTTTTGATTTTCTTCCATGGCTACCCTGAAAATCAATAGGGTGGTGTGATGAGAGTGTAAGGCTGTGTGCAGATGTCAAGTTAAAACTAAATGCCAAGAGACAGTTGCAGGGCCAATGGGGGCAGGTGGGAGCAATCAAGAATAATTCCCTGGGGTTGGAAGTGTGGGCCTTAGGTGGCCAAGGAAGACAGCAGAGGCTCAGGGGTGCAATCCATGATGAAAATCCATTCAGGGAGGGTGTAGGGCTATGTGACTGAAGCTCTTGGGTTCTGAAGCAAGTGAGAAACTGGGTGAGACTGGTTGAGAGGGGCTGGTTTTTAACAGTGTGGTGGTCTTCTTAATGTTGTATCTTTCCTCCTTCTTGGGAAGCATAAGCTGCTGGCCACCTACACATACTACCCAGCAATATTGGGAGGAAGAGAGAGGTAGGGGGATCCCTGTATCCCCACATTGCCAATAACCATCATGTCCTCCAGGGGTGCTCAAGCCAAATATTATGGAGTTGCTACTACATGAATGTGTGTAAGATGGTACCTCCAAGCCCTGACACCAGGGATCCTTTGAAGCCCCCTGTTTTCTGTCTGCTCAGCATTGGCAGGAGTGAGCTAAGTTCAGACAATCTATTTAGACTTCCAGGCCCATGGGCCAGGGAGACTTTGAGCAGGAGGGTCTTTTGTCTCTAAGCAGTCACTCCATGTTGTACAAGCAAGAGTCAGGAGGAGGAAAGGCTTTGGACAAAGTTGAAACTGGCATATGGAGGGAGAGCCCTGGGCACAGGGCACGAGCTTCCCCCGGCCGGGGCTGCCTTCTGCTGGGATGGTCCATCTGGCACCAGCTGGCCTCCCAGCACCACCCCCACAGCCAACCTAACTCCTTCTTCTGCTGTTGCCATGACAATTGGCTGCCATCTTGTACTCCAGTGACCTTATATCTAGATTTTCCCATGGGATTACTGGAGGCTATGAGATAAGCCACTAGGGGTTTATCCTTTTCTTCAGATAGTCATCCAATAAAATGCATATTGATACATGATTTTTTAAATAGCCAAAATGGAAAACCTACTATGTGTCAGGCTCTGTGATAAGTGTTATTTCATGTGGCTAAGAAAGAGTTAATGACTAAAATTCTAGAAGTCCCAACACAGTTTCTTTCCTCTATGACAGAGTTTTCCTCTCTTCAACCAGGACATTCTGCAATTTTATTCCTGTTTTGGGAAGTCCTTCCTAATGTCTAACCAAGACCTGTACTGATGTAGCACCAGTTCTTTGACCTGTGGCTTGATATGACTGAGTGGAGAGGTAAGGAAAGAACTGTACCTAGCTTTATTTTTATTTTTATTTTTTTCATGGCACCAGGGATTGAACTCACAACCTCACGCCTGCCAGACAGGCACTTAAGCCACTGAGCCAAACTCCCGGCCCAAGTTTTTTGAGACAGGGTGACACCATGTAGCTTAGGCTGGCCTTGTGTTCACATTGCAGCCCAAACTGGCCTCGAACTCACAACGCTCCACCTACCTCAGCTTCCTGAATGCTGGGATTAAAGGTGTGCGCCACCACGCCCGGCTAACCCCAAAGTGTTTTGAGTAGGAGGCTCTTTTCTTCCTTTCAGCACCCCCAAAGAGAGGCATGAGAGATAGTCTTCTGGGATTTCTGCTGAGGTCCCTGGTGGAAGTCAGCCTTTCCCACCCCACTGCCATGGAGTTCCAACAGAGGCCCTGAGAGAGCTGAGATGGTGAGTTCCTTCCTTCCAGAGCCCAACCAGAAGGCAGAGAATGATCACTTTGACCTCTAGGGGCATCTATAGGGGCCAGCTTTGCCGAGGGGACCCTGAATGGGGAGCAGGTGGAGAGAAAAAGGAGGTTATTTTCGACTGAGGAAGAGTGGACTGGAAGAGGGGGCCAGGGGATAATTTATGATATCATTGTTCCCCCGCCCCACTTTTCCAGCCGCCACGCCTCTCCCCAGCCCTCTGCTACTGTACTGTTGCTAGGAGATCCTGGCTTGCTGTGTCTGGGGCTAGCAATGGAGCTGGCGGCAGGAGGCTCTTCCATCTGGACTCCTCCTCCCCCATTCAAGGTCCACCCGCCAACCTTCCCAGGCCCTGACAGACACCAATCCCATGCCTCTTCTGTTGTTCCCCCAAATCTAGCCAGCTTGGGGGAGTAGGGCTCCTGGGCATGCTGAAGGTCTGGAGCAAGGAGTAGGAAGGAGAATGTATAGGGACCAAGACAGACAGAGGAGACTCTGAAGAACAGCTGGCCCACTCTGGGACTTGTTAGTCAGCCCAGCCCAGGACATAGGTTACAGGGAGTCAGGCACACAGGCCTTGAGGAACCCAATTTTGGAGGAGACATTCTTTAGCTTTGGGTGTCTCCTCATGTGAGGAGCAAGGCAGAATTCTCATTCCTATTACTCCATACTGTCAAGGTCAAGGTTAGGGACCTAAAAGGGGGAGGAGGAGGAGGAGCCGGGGCAGGGAGGGGAAGTGCAAGTCCAGGTGGAGGGATGATGACACAAGTCTAAGTTGGGCAACACTGGGGTGTGGGGAGATCGCTTCCTCTTTCTGAAACAGCATCCCTTCTCAGATTTTGAGGCTCTTGGAGATGTCAGTTCAAGGTGAGCTTTAGGGACTTCTGAAGCTGCTGGCTCCCATCTTTGGATGGGGCAGGAAAAGAAGCTGGGCTTCAGGCTTCTGACAACTGATTTCTGGGCAGCTGGGCCCTGCAGATTATCGCCTCTCTCTCTCCTTTTGAGACAGGGTCTTGCCATGTAGCAATGAAGCCCAGGCTACCCTTGAACTCAAGAATTCACCATCTGTCTGCCTCAGCTTCTGAAGTTCTGGGATCACAGGTATGTTCCACCTCACTTGGCTATATGTGTCTTTCTTAGACTTGGCTTCCTTCACCTCAAGAAAGGTGGGAGCAACCTTGAATGGGTATCTACGTGATTCTGAGAGCGTATTTTTAGCTCCTGTCTCAGTAAATCTTTCTAACAGTCCTGAAAATCGTGCCATCCTATCCCCACTTTTCACAGGAGAAATCAAAGTCTCTAGAGGATATGTCACTCTCCCAGAGTAAAGAGAGTATTAAATAGGGCTGAGCTACAAATGGGGCTCTGTGCACCCCAAAGTGTATGCTCCCTCCCTTGACCCATGCTGACTTCCTATACAGGGACTGGGAGAAGAGAGGACCAGATTGGCAGAGTCTAAGGGATGCTGCAGTCCCTGAAGGGTGAAGACTGGAGTGAGGAAGAGACCACAGGAGCTGTGGAAGTCACCCAAATCCTCTCATGTTGCTCTCTAGCCTAAAAGAAGCACCAGCCAACCCTCCTGTTCCCAAACCAAGTTCCCTGGGCTTCCTGCCTAATTTCTGGAACATGAAATCTTGGGATCTGTGGCTCTGCCTGGGTTGAGCCCTGGTCACTGTCTTGGTGGCACCCTTGTCATGGAGCCCTCCCCAGTGTCTTGCTTTTCCTGATGGGAGAGGGGCTTCCAAGGTCATAGGAAGTTTCCCCCTCTGCCTTTTCCTAAATTTTCCATACAGACTATTTATTTCATTCTTGACAAATTTTCTTTTCAGAACAAAGAATGTAAGCAGCTACTTCACCCAGTTGGCTGGATTCCTCCAAGAAACCTTCCTGGATTGATTAAAAGATGAGATTCAGTTCCAGCAGATCAAGTTGATGAACACAAAGCAGAAATGGGAAGAACCCAGCCCCCAGCCTGGGCAACCCAGGCTACCTGGCGTCGTCTGGGATCAAACCTTCCTTGACCTGTTGCTCCTGTATCTATGATCTGCCCATCCTGGCCATCAGCTTACCCTGTCATCTCAGCTGGGACTCCTGTGTCCTCAGACAGGGAAATCTCATCTCATGTTCTAATAAAATCTTTTGAATACTTAGTGATAACAGTGGTGGTGGTGGATGTTCCTTGACGGGGTTGAGGGGGAGGGCTCATCAGAACAGAGATCAAATGCTGATGAAGCCTCATTGTTACACAAGGGCAAAGCCCCTCTGAAGTCAGGACACCCACTAGATGAGAGGTTCCTCCCACCCATCCATGCTTTTGCAAACTCATCCATGATCTGCTCCACCCCAATTAGGAGAGATATACCAGTGTTCCCAGTTGAGGAAGCACCCGGGGACCAAGCTGAAGACCAAGAGAATAGAAGAGGATGTGCTCATCATGGCACCTGGGGGCCTCTGTGTCCTCCATGACTTGTTCAGACTTGTTCTCAGGGGTCTGCACAGTCCGCAGAGGAAAAGCACCCTGTCCCACAGGGCCACCCTTCTGCTTTCTCTCTGTCCCTGGTCAGTGGAGATAGGAGAAAATGAATGTGACTAGCATGAGGTACTCAGGTTAAACAGCAAGGAGGACTGCTCAGCAAAAATAAGACCTTGAAGTGAACACGAGGGGGCATAGAAGCCACAGCAACAAATCAAAACTGAACTGGGCACAACAGTGCACACCTGCAATTCCAGTTACTTGGAAGTCTGAGGCAAGAGGATTGAAAGTTTGAGAACAGCCTGAGCAACCTAGCAAAACCCTGTCTCAAAAATTTTATTTATTTTTATTCATTTATTTTGGTGTGTATGTGTGTGTGTGTGTGTTGTTTTTTTTTTTTTTAAGACAGCATCTCCATAGTTCAGGTTAATCTGGAACTCATTATGTAGCCCAGGCTGGCCTCAAACTTGTGGCAATCCTCCTGCCTCAGCCTCCCAAGTTCTAGGATTATAGGTTTGAGCCACAATGCCTGTGTTTCTTTCTCTTTTTTTCTTTTTCTGGTCTTTTTCAGACAGGGTTTCACTATGTAGTTCAGGCTGGCCTTGAACTCACCTTGTAGCCCAAGTTGGCCTCGAACTCACAGCAATCCTCCTGCCTCAGCTTTCTGAGTGCTGGGATTACAGGCATGTACCACCATGCCCAGCCTCTGTCTTTCAAAATTAAAAAAAAAATTTTTTTTAAAGACTAGGGAAATAGTTTAGTAGTAGTTCAGGCACATGCTTGCCTAACATGTCCAAGGGTCTAGGTTCAATCCCTAGAACCACTCCCCCTCAAAAAAGAAAGAAATTGGAACTGTGCTTTTGACCTCATTTTACCCATAACACATCCACACCTAACATGTCCCCTCTAACAGTCCGAGCCCCTGCCGAAGAGTGCCAGCAGTACCCAGAAGTCCATCACCTTTTACAGTCTTCCTCATGCTCCAGAAACTTCTTCCTGTCTAACCACAATTCCTCCAAGGAATTACACTCTGGATTCCAGAATCTTTCTAAATTAAAATGGTAATAGCCATGGGAAAAAGGGAAAATGTATTTCCTTCCCACCCCGTCCCAAGAGGCCACCAGTGGTGCCAGAGTCCTCTGTGAGGTGCTCTGTGTGCATCCAGGCAGCATGCACATCTCCCCTCCCCCACTTGCAATCACCATGCATCAGCTCCCCTAGACCAGGCCTCCCAGCCAGAGGTGAGACACAGCTGCCCATGTTGCCTGCAGGGTGCTGGTCAAGCACTTCTCAGAAGTCTCCTGTCAAAAGCCTGTGGTCTCCCCCTCTTTACCTCCCTCCTGGCTTCACAGAGGAAACTGCGGAGGGGAAAGACAATGCCCCAGTGCTCAGCATGGTGTATGTCTGTCCGGACAACAGGCTTACAGGCCAGAGTCTTTGGGTCCCCCCAAAGTGCAGGTCCAGGAGGGCCCATTGAGGTAGCACATGCTGTAGGAGTAGCCATTCATTTCCTCTCAATCTGGCCAATCTGAAGGGCTGAGTCCAGGCTTGCCAGGTCAGAGGGGTGTTTCTGAGGTTCACAGCCCTCATTCCACAGGACCCAGTGTAGTGGAGGCAGGATCTGGCCCCATCAGTCAGCACTGAGAATACTACCAGCCCCTCCCCCTGCTTTTGTTTGGACCCAGAAGCTGGAGCACAGTCCCCCTGGGCCCCTTAGCCTCTGGGTGTCAGGAGCCCTGGACAAGGAGTAGCAGCCATCACTGAGCCAACCCTCTGCCTGCACTAGTGGTCTCCCACTTAGAAGGCAGGCTCCTGGGCGAAGGAGCTGTGGTGGCTGGAGGTGGTGGGAAAGACTCCTCTGACAGGAAAGGAAAGGGACAGGGGAGACAGCAGGTGGGAAAGGAGCACAGACTCAGAATCAGACAGGGGCAGGGGTGGGGAGGGGTCCTTCCCTCCACAGAGATGCCAAGACTGGGGTGGGAGGGACCAGGCGGGACACTTTGGAATGTGCTCTCAGAGTCCCACTGAGTCTATGCAGATGAGGTCTGTCTGTATGTAAATGAGCCTGTCTGTATGCAGATAAGGAGCGATGGCATTCTCTTCTCAGGGTTACCATAGAGCCCACCCCCTCCCCATCCCTGGGGCTCCAGCTGCAGGGCAGACGAAAGAGGCCAGACCTGGGGAGAGGCAACCTGCAATAGAGGGTTAGATTTCAGGAAGGACTAGTCAAAGAAAACTGGCCAGTTCCAGGAAATAAACTGAAGGTAAAAAGGGGAATATAGGGCTGGGGGGGTTAGCTCAGCTGCACAAGCACCTGCTTAGCAAGCACAAGGTCATGAGTTTGATCCCCGGTACCAAAAAAAAAAGGGGTATAGAGGGGCTCCTAGGAGAACTGGGCAAAAGTGATGAGGGCAGACCTCAAAAGAATACCCCTGGCACAGGAAAACAGCAGGCCAACTGGTAGAGAGCTACGAGGGGCACTGTGGAAGATGAAAGGAAAGGAACTGGACATCTGCTCCTCTCCAGGCCTTCAGAGCTCCCTTCCTCCATAGTGCCACTGCACCTGAAGGTGACCCTACGAGGCCCTTTGAAGACAGAACTCAGGGAGGCTGAGGCTTGCCCAGGCCTAGCCTAGGCCTAGTCCAGGCCACAGTCCACCACGGCAGGACCCTTGTCTGGCTGACCTCACTGCAGGCAGCCACAGCTTAGAACGTCCTCCACCTTCCTGGCAAGCAGAGGCTGGCACAGCCCTTCCTGACCTGAGGGACATGCTAAGGGAGGCCTGCACCCCAGAAGTGCTCTGGCTGGGCTCAAGCCCATAGCAGGCTGCCAACTGTCTGTGAAGTTGGGGGTGAGGTTACTGGGGCTGGGCAGACACTAAGAGGAGACACTGGGGCTGGGAAGGAGGCCAGGGACAATCCAGTGGGGGAAACTGAGACCCAGAGAGGTTGGGACAGTTGCCCCTCACTCAGCAGATCCAAGCCCAAGTTGGGCACAGCCCAGGGCCCCTTCCTGGGAGCACAGAGGCTACGGGTGGAGGAACCATGAGAAGGAGCCCCTTCTCTTCCTCTAGCAGCTCCCAGCCCCCCACATCCAACAGTGCAACAGTGTAGCCAAGGCCTTTGTAGGGAGGCCTTGGGGAAGAGAGGCCCCTTGTTGGTTTGCTCATCTTGCCTGAGGCTTGGCCCATGCCAGCCCCAGCACTGGTTGGACTCTTCTTCCTGGGGGTGCCCCCCACCCTGCCCAGCTCCATCCTTTCCTGGAGCCTCAGGGCTTTGGCCATGGTCCCAGCTGAAGGACGGAGGGGAGCCCTGGCCCCCGTGCTCCCTGCACCTCACCATTCACATGCTGGCACCAGAGCCGTGGGAACACTGGACGGCAGCTGGGCATCCATGCCCGGCTCTGCCCACCCCCAACCCCACTGACCTCAGAGAGGGGAGAGGAACAGTCTGCCCCCAAAAAAGCCCCTCCAAGATGGGGCCATAGAAATCCTTAGCACTAATTATGAATCTGGGGACAAACAAGGCATTTGCAAGTCAATTAGTGACAGAACTTTCCCAGGAAAGGGCTTCATCCAGGCTGGGCTTCAGACAGGGCCACATGCTGGGTCATCTTGTCCCTCCCCTACCTCTGCCTGGCCTGCAGCTCCAGGATGGAGCCAGCCTACGTTCTGCCAGCCCCTATGTGGCAGGGGGCTCCAGGGCTCTGAGTGGGCATGAGAGGGAAAGGCCAAGCTGGCTTTACTGAGGTTAGCTGGAGGTCACAGAGGGCTGCCACCAGGGGGCATATGTCAGTGTGCTGGCCTCAATTCCACCTGCAATGGCACCTCCTGGAAGGAAATGCCAAGGGGGCAGTGGAAGGAAATGCCAAGGGGGCAGCTCGCCCAGACAGGGTGGATAGTTTGACAGGAAAATAGAAGTCATTGTGAAGGGGCCAAAGATGCTTCCAGAGAACTCAGAGAAACCAGGACAAGGAGAGACCAAGGGGGAAGACAGCTGATTTCAAGCATTCTAGCAATTGTACCCAGGCCAGGAGACACAAGGCCTGGAAGTAGTTACCTTACTTCCAGGTAACTAATCAGCCAGCAAGGGCCAACCCCATGAACAAGGAGACAGAGCAAGCTGGGTTTGGTGGCGCACACCTATGATCCCAGCACTAAGGGAGGCTGAGACAGAAGGATCACAAGTTTGAGTCCTACCAGGACAACTTAGTCAGACTGTTTCAAAATCAAAAATCAAAAGGCTAGCTCATTGGAAGAGTTCCCCTGGGTTTGATCTCAAATACCACTCCACTTAAAAAAGAAAGAAAAAAAAAAAAAAAAACAGCACAGGGTCCTGCCTCACACAAGGCAGAGGCCTTGAGCTGGGTAAGGGTTTTCTGTGAGAGAGGACCCCTTAATTGGGAGAGGAGAGGAAGGGAAAGGGGCTGTGCAGGGCAAAAGCCCTAGAGCCAGCCCTGCCATCTGAGGGAGATTAAGGGATTATAATTAAAATGCATTTGAGGGACTTGAGCAGGTGGGTCGGGGCTGGTGCTAACGATCTAATTGCTGCCTCTCGTCAGGGCTTTCCAGGGGCTCTGTAATGAGGGGAGGGGTTTTAAGGGAGGTGAGTGAGAAGAGGCAGAGGAGGGGGCAGGAGGGGGCTCTTTTCTTCACACTCACAAGAACACCCCAGCTGGCTTGCTCACGCCCCAGGCCCTCCCTGAGGAACCAAGGTGAAGGCCCAGAGAAGACCAGGAATGTGAGGAGACTCTGAGATAGAGAGAAGGAGAGAGAGAGAGAGGTCCTTGAAATAATTAGAGCCACCAACTATTGAAATGTGCTCTGCGTCAAGCATTGTACTAATCCTCTATCAATTTATTTAACCATGGCGACCACACTGTGCAGACTAAGGGGAGACACCTGCCCCTAAACCCAGCCCTCCAGCTAAGTAATGCCAGGGTCCCATTGGCCAGACCCTTCTTCTTCCTAGGAAGGGTCAGGTGGGGATGCTAGGGCCTGGGGCCTGGTGGTCAGCAGCAGCAGGCGACAGCTGAAGGCTTTCGGCTATAAGACTTCAGCCTCACAAACCTGCGTGGCCTTCCTTTTGTCTCTTGTGCAAAAAACGCACTGCAGACCTGGGCAGACGTGGGTGTCACCCCTCTGGGCCTTTGTCTGTGCTGTCCGCACTCCATGGTTACTTTTCTGCTTCCTGGTTACCCCATGAACTCCAGCTCACCTGGCCCTCTGGGGTCTCCTTCTGTCCTCCAGCCTTGGGCTCCCCCACTAGTGGAGGAGCAGGGAGTTTACCTGCGCGGTGAGGAGTAGGTCTGCACCTTTATGCACAAAACCCCTGAGACAGTGGTTCTGGGAGAACTCTCGAGAAACCAGGAACCTAGGTTGTCTCTGGGATGGGAAAGGGTTGTGGAGAACCAGGTGGCTGGAAGACTCCTTATTATATACAGTAGTATACTTGCCTTTGCCTTTAGAGCTTTGTTCTGTATGAAGAAATTACTTTTTCAGAATAAATTTAAGGGATCTTTTTCTTTTATGTGGTGCTGGGAGTGGAACCCAAGGGCCCATACTTAGCACAAATACCACTGACTGAGCTATAAAGTGATCCCCAAAGGTGGACTTAAAGTTTAAATTATTGCTTTTTTTTTTAAAGGATGGAGAATGATGAGTTCAACCTCAAAGGTCGGAGCAAAAGAGAACCCCAGAAACACCACATTTGAGAGGAACTGGTGGCATTTTGGGCCCATCTCTCTATCACCCCTTTCCACCACCATGCTTTTGCCTCTTTCTAAACCAGCTGACCTGGTCACTGTGTCCAGTCAGCCCCTGTCCTCCGATAGCCTTTCACCCATCACCTGTCCCATTGCCCTTAGGGGAGAGACACTCCGATCTTCACTAGATGTGTGCACCCAACAAGTCACTGGGGCACCCTGAGCCAGTGCCTGCCCTGTGAGGGGGGACAGTGGTGGCCATTCCCTACTGCAGCTAGGAGAGGGGGCTGCCACACGCACTGCAGTGCCCCCAGGCCGGAGGGACACGCCTGCGCCCTCTCTCGCATGCAGTGTGCCGGTCCCCAGGCTGCACTCCTTGTCTGAACCTTGGACCTCCCACCTGGGACATGGTGGCATCTGTGTCCTTTCCTGCCTGTACAGCAGAGCTGGGGGGAAAGGAGCTCTGACTCCTTACTTTTGCTTCCTTATCTGGAAAATGGGGTTGCGCACTGGAGCTGTTACCTAAAGCTGTTGGGAAGAATTAAACAAGACAATGTATGTAAAGTGCTTGGTGCAGTGTGGGGCAGGAAACAGGACTCGCAAATGGTGGCTGTCATTATAGTTATTAAGTGGGAGGGACCCTATGAAATGTGCTCATCCAGAGAAGGGCTCCTCATTATTGCTAGGGTGGGAATAATGAGGCCTTGGAGTAATAACCCCTGGGCTCCCAGGCCCCTCTGACAAAAGGACACAGCGGCTCTAGTGAGAAGTGAATGGTGCATAATGGGATACTTAGGGGCTTAGAGGGCTGGGGTGTTGCGAAGAGCCCTCCAGCTATGGCTCCAGGTGCTGCAGGACCCACAGGCCAGGAGCACAGTTCCAACAAGCAGTTCCTGCCCTGCTCTGAGGCTGCTCTGAGCCTTCAAAAGTCTGCCTGCCAGTCACCCATACCCTCACTGATGGGCACTGGGCACCAACCTGGTGCCTGGCGCTGCTCTGCACCTGTGATGTCTGACCTCCTGCCCTCTGACCTAGTGTGGAACACTGACAAGGATCAAAACAAATAAGTAGAACACACGGACTGTCAGATGGGGATGAACTGTCTGGAGAGAAATAGTAGAGGAAAGAGGGACAGGGAAGGAAGGAAGGAAGGAAGGAAGGAAGGAAGGGGTAAATTGTGATTTAAATATTAGGTGCTTAGAGGATGTTGAATTTTGTTTAGCTTCTCCTCCTGGAAGTTTTTGTTTTTGTTTTTGTTTTTTTGTGGTTTTTTTGGACAGAGTTTTGCTATGCAGCTCAGGCTGGCCTCGAAATCATGGCTATTCTCCTGCCTCCACTTCCCAAGTGCTGGGATCACAGGCATGTGCCACCATGCCCAGCCTGCCTGGAAATTTTTAAGTATTCCCAAAGTAGATGGAATAGTATAAGGAGCCCCCACCTATCCATTATGTAGTGTCAACTGCCCATCTTGTTTATCTGCGCCCCACCTACTTGTCCTGACTCCCACTCCCCGCTTACTTTGAAGCCAATACCAGATGTCTCCTTTTCTATACAGTGTGATTTAAGCCAAGACCAAAGGAGGTGAGGAAGCCATCGTGTGCCATCTGAGAGGGGAGAATTCCAAGCAAAGGAACACAGTGTAAAAGCCATCAGGCTCTGATCTCAGCTCCTCCCCTAACTGGGTGTGTGACCTTATGTGAGTCTCTCAGCTGCCTGGTTTCTCCTGTGTGAATGGGGCTAACACCCTCACCCCACAGGGAGTCTGCAGCAGAATCCCTGAGAGTCTCACTGAAGCAGACCAAAGCCAAGGAACAGGGCCATCAGCTGCTCCCAGGCAGGTCTGGCTCCAGAGGAACTCTGTCTCTACTAGGTGGGACAAAGTCCCAGGTACCCAAGATGAAGCGGGATTGGGAAGGTGTCTGGGCCATCCCTGGATCAGTCCCGCAGGCCAAGTGGAAGAAGGGGGCTAAGCCCAGAGTGTGGCCATGTTTGCTGCCCGCTGCCCCCATGGATGGACCACTGAATCCTAGACTACTGGAGACAAGAGAAGGGCCAAGGCTGAATGGCCAACTGTTCTCTGAAGAGGCCTGGCCCTCTTTAAACACCCTCATCACTATTACCACCTCCCTCCCAGGGTGATTATCACCCAGAGGGGCCTTTGGGGGGGACACAAAGAGACCCTCAACTCCCTTCCTCTAGGCAGACAATGGGCCATTCACACAGAGGGGACCCAGCCCCACACCTGGCCCTCTCAGGCAGCCCCCGACTGCCCCATTGTCCCAGGCCCGCCTTGCCCGGGTGTCAGTGGTAAGGAAGCCCAAATCCCCTGCTGGGGTACTCCTGGCCCTTCCCCCAGCTCTCCAGCAGCCTGGACTCTGGGTCAGTGCAGGGGGAGGTGGCCCTGCCATTCATCCCATACCACTCACTCGGAATTTTGCTCCTCTCGAAGTCCGATGGGAAAATGGGAGGGAATAATTAGGAAAATCATTAGCGTCTCAAGGCCCATCTGAGAGGGATTAAAGGATTAAAAGCCTTCCAACCAATCTCTCCTACTTTAAGGTTGTTGTTGGGGTTTTGTTTTCAGAATTTTTTTGTCTTTTCTTTTTCCCTGAGTTAGGGGAAGACTAAAGTCTTGGTGAATCCTCCCACCAAAAGCCTCAGGAAAAGTCAAGAGATTGACATTGGCAGAAGAGAATGGGGGACAGCAGGTGTGTGGGGGAGGGTCCCTTCCCAAGCTCCCAAACTCTCTGGAACTGCCCTGGCTTACTTCTGGGAGGGGCGGTGCAGCAGAAGAGGGTGCAGAGGCTGGGCTGAACCTGAGGGGAGTGGACAGCTCCTTGAAAGAACCCCAAGGCCTCAGCCTCACAGGCCACATCCCATCTCCTAGTCCTAGCTGAGGGGGGGTAGGTCCTCTTGCCCTCCAACCAAGACAAGCCAGGCCAGAGGGAGCCTTGTCACCTGTCATCTGAGCCCGGGTGTCAGGGAAGGGAGAGCAGAGGAGGGCAATGAAGGGAAGAAAAAGGAAGGGAAGGAAAAGGAAAGAAAGGGAAGGGAAGGGAAGGGGAGGGATGGGAAGGGAAGGGAAGGGAGAATCACCAGGGGACGGGCAGGAAGGCTGCAATAACAAAACCGGTTTGAGTTTCTGCTGTTTGAGGGCTTGAGCACCACACAGTGCAGTCAGTGGGATGAGCAGATAAATGCGCGGCCACACTTTGTGAGGCCAGGTGACACATAACAAGGTGGGGGAGACCTGCAGGGGAGACAGACCTCACCCAGCCCGGAGGGAGCAGGGACAGTGCGCTGGGTGAGATGACTCCAGTTCATTAGAGTCTCCCTCCTTCGGGCACATGGCAGGTGCCCAGTGGCTGTCAGGTAAGTGTTCTAGTCAAATCTGTCACCAAGCCCTCCTACAGAGTGTCTCACTGCCTCCTGAAATGGTCCCCTAGCCCTTGGAGTGAAAATCACCAGTGAAGGCAGCAGGCAAGTGGGAATTCTAGCAGGCACGGAGAACTGAAGTCATCGAAGGCAGAGGGACCCAGCAGGGTGCCCACCCTCCCGCACCCCGACACTCTGGGGAGACAGTTACAGGCATCAGGGCCCTTTCTCCTTACCACATGCACACACACCGGCCTTGCTGGAGTGCAGATTGTGCCTGTGTTTCTCTGGAAACCCAGCTAAACTCCCTCTGAACTCTGCACCCATCAACCCTCACCTGCAGGGCCTGCAGCAAGGGGGCAGGGGTGAGATGGAGTTGTTCTTTCCAAAATGGAGATAGCACAAGTCACCCCAGGCCAGCACCTTGCCAGTGCTGCCAGTGATAGATACTGGCGGCTGCCGCCTGGCACAGGATTAATAATCGTGTTTATTAATGGTCTTAATTAGCAACTGCCAACAAGAAGCCCGGTGCTAATTCCACCAATAATTGAGGCTTGTGGGGCATGGACACGAAGAGTAGAGAGGGGATGGGTGACCTGCAGCATGGGTAATCACACAGACATCGTGGACGTGTTGGGGCCATTGCAGAGGACAGTCTGGGTGGCTGGAGAGACTGAAGAAGGGGACCCCCCCACAGGCTCCCACACCAGGGTTCCTTGACCCCCCACAGTGCCACATCCTCCGTGGTGTTGGGACAAAATGAAGCGTGAGGAATTGTGGGCAGGAGGGGGCCTCTGTCTGTCCCTTTAGAGCCAGACCCCAGACGACAGCCTGTGGGATGGAGGCGAGTCTGTAAAAGCCTGAGTGAAATGAGCTAGAAGGGGATTGAGAACAAGCCCCACAGTGTCCTGGAGCCACATTCCTTACTCTGGGGAGACGGAGATGGATGGTGCTGAGCAGGGAAGGCGGGGACACAGGGTGAGGGACTTCTTCAGTTGAGGGCTCTCCTGCCAAGAAGAGCAGGGTGGGAAAATCAAGCTTAAGTACCCAAAGGATGCTGGAAACAAAGCCCACTTCCTCTCTCAGCCTCAGCCAAATAGGGCTTGCTTGGTCCTGCTTAGGGACCCAAAGAGCAGCTCAGAGCAGGCTCATGGGGCCATGGAAATGCAGGCCAAAGAGGAGGGCCAGCATCAGGGCACAGTTCTGGTCATTCTTCTTCAGGGGCCTCAACCCAAGCAGGGCTGAGTACCTGTAAATGTCTCACAGAGGGAGAGCCATGGGAGGGAGGGGCATGCGGCACTGGTGAGGAGGCTCAGGCAGACCCCGGGAGAGAGGACTCTTTCAAGTACTCATTCCTTTTATCAGAAGCAGCGTTTGGGATCTCTGGAGGAATTCCCAGGTACTGGGCAGCTCTCAGGCCGAATGACAATGACAATGACATGGAGGCATCCTGGGTAGGGCCAGAAACATGGATAGGAGAGTGGCTGAGTAGGAGCAGCAGAAGGGCCCAGGGAGGGGGCAGAATTCTGTTCTGGTTCTCAGCCCTGGTCCCCTGTCCCCAGCTTCCCTCTCATCTAAGTGTCCCAGATCCAATCCCAGGGGCCACCAACACATTGGAATGGGGCTGGCGTGCATGTGGTCCCTGGATCCACCCAGAGGCTGGGAGGACAGCAGAGAAGAGGGGAAGACCTCCCGGGCACGCAGAAGGCTGTGCCAAAGCCCTGGGAGCAGGCCTCCCGAAGCTGGCGCTGGGTCCAGCCTGGGAAACCCTTCCTGCTCCTGCCTTATCAGCACCTCGGCCCATTCGCTCAGCCAGCCCCTCCGCAGTGCCACGGAAGCCCTGGCCATCACGGGATGTTAGCTGGCAGGAGAGGTGGGAAGCGCACCCGCTATGGGCGCGAGGTGGAAGCCCCAAGCGACCGAGGCTCGCAGGAGTGAAGTGACTCGCAGGGCCGCCCAGCCAGTAAGCAGGGCAGCCATTACCGGAGACACAGCAACCTGCGCACAAAGCCGAGGCTCCCGCTGCAGAGGCACAGGAGTAAGGGGACAGGTGACCATTGCTCCTGGCCCACGCTGGTTCCTCTCACTCCGCCTTCCTGCGCGGGCTGGGGACTCCTCGGGATCAGAGGCGGCGGCGCAGACAATGGCGCTCTGTCCCCTGCGCGGGGACAGCTCATCCCTATGCAGCGGCCGCTCCCCACCCCCAGACCGGGCCGCCAGCCCCTTTCAGCCGCGGAGGGGAGGCCGGGCGACGGCCAGAGTTCTCACGGCCGTTGGGCATTTGCATAACCCGCATTGTTCCCGCAGGCCGCGGAGGGCGCACGGCCCGGGCTCGCGGGCACCGGCTGGGGGCGGCGGGCGCAAACAAAGGGGAGGCGCACAGCCCACTGCGACAGCGCAGTACTGGGGTGCGGTGGGGGATGCGGCTGCCGGGCGTGCCTGCCCAGCACGGCCGCCACCCGGCACTGGGGACGCCCACGCCGTGTCTAATTCCTGCAGGAGCCGGGCCGCGGCGCACCGTGATGTGCATCCCAAACGCGGGGATCACCAGCCTTTCCCAGGCTGCACGGGTTCGTAGCACTGGATCCTCCCGAGGTCAGAGAAGCAGCTCCCAGCTCCTTCTGGCAGAGGAGGCTTCGGCCACGCAGCCACAAAAGCGCCCTGGGGCCTGCGGGCCTCCTACCCAGACGTCCCTGGGTGGCTGCCATCACGCATACACACGTATGCGTGTATGCTGGTCGGACACAGAGGCTGCTTCCAGACAGACTGCTCGCAACACCACTGGCTTGCTAGGCTCCACCCTGACCCCAGCACAACCTGCCTCCCCCATCAGCCCGACCCCTGGAGGCAAGCAGGAGCCCAGTGCCCTCGTCCATCACTGTCCCCAGAGCTGAGGCATTGGAGCTGGATAGACAGAGTTCATGAGCAGGCAAGTGTCTGATTGTCCTGCCCTGACAGTAATAATGGTGGTGATCAGAGGGACTGTCTTGGAGGGGCACAGTTTCATTGTCCTGAAGGGGTGAGGAAGGAGTCCCCTTGGCCCCTGTCCCCAGCATCCCCTTGACCTGCTCATTGTCATCCTGTTGACCCAGCCTGAATGGATGGGCCACTGTGTGGTGGACTAATAGTACTGAGGCAAGGGCTATGGGCAAGAGGGGGAGGGTCTAGCTCCTGTTCACTGGGGCTCCAAGGATACCTGTCTTTCCACCCCTAAGAGTTCTATGACTGGAATGAGGGGTGGGATGATCACCCCCACACCTTAACCTTAAATAGTGGCTCGAGTGGATGACAGAACAGTCTACAGAGGACCCTGCATTTAAGACAAAACTGGGGGAAAGGAAAGGAAAAACAGTGAAAAACCAACAGTGTGATTTAGGAGAGTTCAACCCTGGGCAGAATCCCCAGAGAATGGGACCAGGGTGTAAGAGTTTATGGTGGTGTTCAGTGTCATTGCCTGGGCTACCGAGGGTTTCACAGAAATAATGGAGCTTGGAACTGTCTGGTGACAAGATACATAGGGCTGCCTTTCGTGGGCCGGGCCTTACCCTGTTCTTCCTTTCTCCAGGGTGTCTTGGCAAGCCATCCTGAGACCTGTAGCACAGAACCTGTAGCCTTTGTCCTTTGAAAGCTAGCTGGGCAATGCCCTCTCCCAGTGGGCTCAGTCTTCCCTTCTCTAGGTGCCTCCCTGGATTGAGATAGGTGGGTCCCCCCCACCAAAAACCATTTCCGGTTGGAAGTGCCCAGTTCTTTAGGTCTGAAAGAAAAGCCTTAGTTGTCAAGAAAGAACCAGTAATAGAGGGAGAGCGTCAGGGTGAGAAATGTTGGTGCCAGGAAAATATAAATATCCATCACTTTCCTACCCAGAAGAGGCTGGGTAGGGCTTGGTTGCATCCTGTGCTTAACTCAGATCTCACCATCAGAGAAGCACTTGAGGAGCTGGGAGTCTGGGGCAGGTCTGTAGGCTAGCACTCCCCCAGGGCAGAGCTGAGGCCAGGATAAAAGTGGACATGGCTCTTCCAAGTGCTTCCCTTCTCTCCCAGCAGGGGCTGGCAGTGCCTGGGAGCCCTTCTGCCACTTAGCAGTCAGCCTTTTGCCTCAGCACAGGATCTGCCCCGCATATCTGCCATGACTACATGTGTGGAGTGGGGTAGGAGAGGGGCACACAAAGGAGGGAGCTAAGGGAGCACAGACCACCAGGTGCCAGGAGATAGTGCAACAGAACTCAGTCCCTCAACCTCTCTCTTCTCTGTGCCCCTCAGTGCTTGGCCTCTGAAGCAGCCACGCTCCGTTCCTCCAGCTGCAGTGGGGTACCTGGTCTGAATGGTCTTCCTTTGTGAGGAGAGATGTCTGCAGTCATGCTTAGCTCCTGTCAAAGCCTGGAAGAAAGAAGGGAGAGGGCCAAGGGGCCCAGGCCTACAGCATTGAGAAAGGGATGCTGTATAATGGAAGAATAGCTCTGTGGGATGAGATCTGAAACTCCTGGCATGTGCGTGATGTGGTGTGAGGTGTGGGGTGCTTACAATAGGGTATGGCAGGAATACCCAAAGACCAGAACTAAAGCAGACAGGAAGAGGGTTAGGCTGTAGGAAGGGATTTCATTCTTGTAAAGGAGCAAGAACGGTAGAAAGACTGCAGTTTTCTCTGCTGGGTCTAGGGCGCCCTCTGGTGGTCAAAGGGCTTCAGGCCAACAAAGGCTCTGGGCCAGCCTTCTCCCTCTTCCGGTGCGGCAGCCCTGAAGATCCTTCCCATTGCCCCTCTACAGTCTTAGGACAAGTAGCAGCTGGGTCAGTGGTGGTGAAAGACCTGCTGTTTGTTATCATTGGAAGCTCTGACCTAGATGATGGCTGCTTCCAGCGTCTTACGCCCTTTTTAGGCCTGTGGGGCCTCTTCCTACCCTGCTCAGAGGCTCCCCCAATTGAGAGTCAGGGTGGCAGAGGTTTAGGAACTAGGAAGAGCATCCTGGATTTCTGTGCAAAAATGGGCCCCCTGTCCCCGGAGAGGACCCATCTGGTAGGACGCAGCATCCTAAAGGGAGTCTGGTGGGCCCAGAGAGGGAGGATTTTGTCACCACTAACACCCTTTTTTGCTCCAAGGTTAGAATAGTGTGAGTCAGGGGAAAGAACAGACCCTGTTCCCAGGGCACAAATAAAAGGAATCAGAGTCCTTGGTGATCGAGGTGTTTATCACCCCCAGACAGCTGGGCCTGCCTCAGGCTTCACTGTAACCATGACACTGACCCCATGGATTGGCAGTCCCCTGGGCACTTCACTGTAGCCCCTTCTAGCCACATGTGCAGGCTGGTAGGACAGTTTCAGCCCTGTCCTCCACCCTTTTCCCATGGGGGAAGGTGTCTCTTAGGGACAGGTGGCTTCTGGCTCATAGCTTCTTCCTTGAAGCAGGAGAAGAGGGAGTTGAAAAGGGAATCCCAGTAGGAGAAGTCAAATATCATCATTGTCTTGCTGCGGTACTGGGGATCAAACCTGGGCCCTGATGCATGCTAGGCAAGTGTTCTACAGCTGAGCTGCAGCTCCCTATTGCCTTCTAAAAGGAGGCTGTCCTCTGCAGAGCACATTAGGCCTGAGTGTTTGGCTCCTTCATGCTCAGATGTCCCTGGGCTTCATCCTCATGCTCACTCGGTACCTGAAAAGCAGGTGAGGGGGAAGGGAGCTGCAGGCTATAGCACAGGGGTGTGCACCAGTGGAGGAGGAACAGGCGAGGAAGGAAGGAAACAGGTTTGGCCACAGGAGGGTGGCAAGGCTGGGGCAGTCAAAGAGCCCCGGACTATGAGGGCCCTAGCTGCATCTTACCTCCCAGTAAATCTGGTCCTCATAGCACAGAGAGTCTGGGGGAGAGTCCAGTGAGGGCAGCCTCAACAGGAGCCCTAGAAATGGCAAGGGACAATATGTGAGGGGTCACCCTCATCCCCAGAAGGAAGCTGCCACCCAGTGCCCCAGGGCACAGAGGAGCCAGGAGGCATGATATTAACATGACACCCAGTGCAGGTGAACCACAGCCATGTGTTGAGCACCTAATATGTGCCAGGCCAGGTGCCAAGTGCTTGACATGCCTGCCCTTCTGAGCAATCACAGCAACCCTGCAAGGTGAATATTATCCTTGTGTTACAAAGAAACCAAGGGTCAGAGATACTAAGTAATTTGCTCAAGTTTGCACCGTTGGCAGCTCATCAAATTGTGACTCTGTCATGAGCCACAAGTACTGAGGCTTCTGTGTCTTCCTACATAGGTGGGGCACAGGAAATATTTCTCGTACAATTAAATTACTAAATGAATAAGTTGAACTTTACAGGGTGAGAGTCTCTGGAATCCTGGATCAGGTTTTAGTATTAAGGCTAGACATCAGGAAGGACTGCCTGGCCCAGGGCCCAAAGACAGCTGGACTCTTTGGGAGGTGTCGGGCTGGGTTAGAACTGTGGCCTGATTATACAGTGGCCCCTCCAGGCTTCAGCCTGAGACTGGGCTGCCCTCTAGTGGGTTGAGGGAGCAGCACAGCGGGGAGATGGACCCATGAAACCCAAAGCCAGCGCCCCAGTCTGTCTGGGCCAGGAAGGAGCAAGCACCCACTTGCACCTTTCCCCCCCAAGGAGGTTGTCCCAGCCCCTCAACCTGCCCTTTCCCTGGTACAAGGTAGTATCTGGCACAATAAATCTATGAGTTAGCAAAGGAGGGGGTCTTCAGTGTCAGGGGCATAGGACCCCAAGGCCCCTCCTCCAAAGAACCCCATCTCTGTGTTCTTCTTTCCTTACAGCACCTGCAAACTCCCCACACCCACCCAAGGTCACTCACCAACAAGACTCCCGCCCACAAAAGCAAACGCCAGTGTGACAAACAGGCCAAAGAGCTGGTGCATGGCCTGTGACGTGGCGCTGCGCTGACCCTCGGCTATAAGTGGAAACACGTCCTCCAGGCTGTAGGGAGAGCAGATTTTGGGACCAGGAGTAGAGGTTGGAAGGGTAAGGATGGTGAGGGGCTTGGACTGCTCACTGTACGGCACTCGCACCTGGGGATACCCAGCAACCGGAATGGTTTCCAGAGAGACTTCACTTAAGCCCTTGGGCTATGCCGGGATACAGCGGGGACACCCTCCACCTCCTGGCCACCATTCCACCACTGCACTGCAGCCCCAACCCCACCACACACTTCTCTAGTCTCAGTTTGAGGGTCCCTCTTCATCTGCTCCTGTGAGCCCCGAATTCTCAAAATGGATCCCAAGGGTCATCATTTCTTACTACGCTGTGATAACACTCAACACTCCTAGAATCATCTGTTCAGTGACCCTCTGCTGTGCTTGACCAGGAGGGCAGTTCTCTCCAGTTTCCCTTGCTCACACAAAATGATGGACGGATGGACTGACGGATGGACAGACAGACAGGTTAGTGGGTAGACGTATGGACGAATGAGTGGGTAGGTGAAAACAGACAACACAAAGGAGCATGACAGAAGTCATTCCAGAGCAATAGTGACTGCTGTATGGGTTAGGGGAAAACTCACCCATCTCCATAAGCCTCGTGGGTGGTCAGTGCAGTCACAAGGACCCCCAGGAGGGCCCCCAGGACCCCTGGCATCCCATGGAGGTTATGGACACCGCAAGTGTCTTGGACCTTGAATTTCGACTCAAGACCAGGCTGGAGGACGGGATGGAGAATCAGGTTCAGGTGCCCTCCCCCACCCCACCATGGGCCTGCGGGGAGCTGCGAGGAAAGCAACTCCAGGTTCTGCTCAGGGCCAAAGAGGCAACTGTACCGTGAAGAACTTGTACCCCAGCGTGGAGACTGTCCCAGCCAAGAAGCCAGCTGCCAGAGCCCCAAAGGGTGTCAGCATCATTTCACCTGATGTCCCCACCATGACCCCTCCAGCCAGTGCTGCATTCTGGATGTGGACCTAAGGGTACAGGGAGGGCTCAGGCATTGGAGCCCCTTTCCAACCCTCACACCCACACCGGAGCCAACACCACTCACCAGAGTGACACTTACTGCTTCCAGAAGTCCCTCTGCCATCTAATCTCTAACTTTCCTGCTTTCATACTGTCTCCTCCTGCTCCACTCCACCACTACCAGGGCAGATGGAGGCCCTGGGGCGTGCTCCCTGGAGACTTCCGCGCAGAGCCTCAGACCTCTCCTCTGCCAGGCTGTCCCTCCGCCTCCCCAAGGCTCCCCCACATACCATGTGGAGCCGCCCATCCGCACTGACAAGCGCTGACAGGGCAAAGGTGCTGAGCGTGCTGGCAGTCAGGGAGTAGTAGGTGTTGAGGGCTGTCCGGTGCTGTGTGTCCCCCAGTGACGTGGGTGCGGAATTGAAGCTGGGCCAGAAGATCCACAGGAAGATGGTCCCTGAATGGTGGGCAGCCAGGCAGTGAGAGGTTCAAGATGTGCGATGCAAACAACCTACCTACTCTCCCCAGGATTGGCTTCCCATCTGTAAAGTGGGGTTGATAACAACGCCACCTTGGAAAGTGAGGATTGAAGGAGGTGATGCCCACAGGTCCACAATCCATATCCTCAAAGGTGCTAATTGCTTAGCAATGGCAGCTACCAAAGGACATTAGTACTCCAAAGGGAATACTCAGAGAACCACAGTGTTAGGGTCTTCATAAAGTATCAGAAAAGGGAAAACTAGCCAGGCATGGTGGCACATGCCTGTGACCCCAGCACTCAGGTGGCAGAGGCAGGAAGATTGCCATAAGTTTGAGGTCAGCCTGGGCTACATAGTGAGATCTTGTCTCAAAAAAACCATAAAAAAAAGAAAGGAAGGAAGGAAGGGAAAGACAGAAAGAGAGAAAAGGGTAAAAGGCAAGGGCCCCACACCCTAGGCACTATAATAGGTACTTGGTATATACCTGAAAACAATTTGTTTATAACCCCAACCACCTCTTAGAGAAGCCTGTCTGTTGTGTACCATGCAGGCTGGGCCAGCTCTACATGCCACCTGCCTGTGAGGGTCACAGGCCAATTTTGAAAAGACAGGAAGGTGGGGACAGGGAATGAGGAGAAGGTGCAGGTGGTGGGGTGTAAGGTAAGCCAGCAATGCAGGAGGCTTAGGGACTGCCCCTTAGTCCTGAGTGGCCCATTGGGTGTGACGTCCTGCAACCCCACAGTCTGGGTACTATCTACCACACTCACACATTTAGTCTCTATGGGAAGAGTTGGCAGAGAAAGGAGCAAGGGCTGTGTTCCTGCTTGGGTGACCTAACAAACCAGGAGGCAGAGGCAGAGGAGACCTCAGAAGTTTCCCAGGAGTGTGGAAAGCTTGGGGGCAGCCTTTGGGCTTCA
>RJWM01000473.1:156383-215575 GCA_004363535.1 Dasyprocta punctata | reverse complement strand
CCATTTGTGTGACTCCCACTGTCTTCCATTTCAGTATCTCTTGGGTTTGTTCTTTGTGGGCTGGGGGACTGAGACTGCCTCTTGGTCTTTCGTTTTGTCATTTTCTTCTGGAATCTATGTAGCTCTGTGTCCTGTGCGGCTGGCTGGCCTTCCCCTGAGGTTCGCGCTGATTCTTGCGGCGTGCAGGATCGCGGGACCCGGTAGGCTGGGTCCCGTGTACAGCAAGGAATGGTGGCCTCCCGGGGCATTCAGGTGGAGCCTCCTCCTTAACTGGGTGGGGGCCAAGGCCCCCCGGGCCCAGGGAGCTAGGCTGGGCACCGCACGTGACGCGGACCCGACCCTGGTTCTGTCTGCAAGCTCGGCCCAACAGCTATGCCTGCGGGGCAGACCCGGGCAGATCCCAGGCCTACAGTGCTGGGAGCAACCCTGCTGGGCGGCGGGGTCTGCACTCGAGTTGTGGGATGGCACACGCTCGAGCCGAGCTGCGCGGCTGAAGAATGGAGCTGCCGTGCGCTCTGCACTCTGGTGGGGTGGGGGGCCGAGCTCTCCAGGTCCCTGCAGCTATGTTGCTCAGTTCCCGGTGAGCAGCTCTGGGGTCCTGGGCTGATTTGGGCTGGGCTGCGTACCTCTGTGTCCTGTGCGGCTGGCCGGCGTTCCCCTGAGGTTCGCACTGATTCTTGCGGCGTGCAGGATCGCGGGACCCGGTAGGCTGGGTCCCGTGCGCAGCAAGGAAGGGTGGCCTCCCGGGGCGTGCAGGTGGAGCCTCCTCCTTAACTGGGTGGGGGCCAAGGCCTCCTGGTCCCAGGGATCTAGGCTGGGCACCGCGAGTGACGCGGACCCGGTCTTGGTTCTGTCCACAAGTTCCATATTTTCAACATTAATAGATAATACCAAATAGTTTTCCAAAATTGGAAAACGTTAGAACAGAGCATTCAAGCTTATGCAAAGATGTAAAGATGTTTTACATCTTTACTAACATTTGGTAATTTCATATTTGCTTATGGAAACATTATGGTTCTTTAATGTTAGTCATCTGGTAAGATGTATAATATTTCATTGTTTTTAATTTATATTTCTTGATTGCCAGTAAGTGTTAGCAACATGGCATGTGCTTTTTGGGCATTTTGATATAATATTATACGAAGTACCCAATGGTTTTTTAATTGGATTTTTTCTTAGGGATTTATAGAAATTTTTTATATTATAATGGATATGAATCATTTGTTGGTTTTACATGGCCCAACTGTCTTTTCACAGTTGTGGCTAATGTTTTCAGTCTCTTAAAGATCACTTTGATGTGTCTGAAGATTAAAGACAAGACTGATAAGAAGCTAGACCTTTATTCTGTAGGCAAATTTCTCTATGTTATCATTTTTATTTCCACTGTATGTTTTAGTAAATATAGCAGGAGACCTTTATCTTGATCTACCATATTCTTGTGATGTGTTTTCTGTTACTATCACAAAAACATACCTATGAATATAAGAGTAATAATTATATTAATTTAGAGAATATTTTATGATTTGGGTACTACTGCAATTTACAATATATGCCATAGTATTTTAAACAGTTTTGTTCCAAGAGACAGAAAAAGTATGCCTGGAATGATATTCATTGGCTGTATTGAAATATAATCTAAGTCTCAAAATATAATCTAACTTTGTTAAAAATATTAGTAGAAGGATCGTGAGTAGAGTTTTATGAACATAGCCTAATACCTATGTAGTTGTTTCTATTTTAAAGAATTAAAAAAAAAACCAGAGACAAGGTGCCATATGCTCTTTGGAACTCAAGTATAATATCTCCTGTAACTGAATACATTACCTTACTTTAATAATTAATTATTTCTTGTACCATTGTTGTTATTATTGTGTCTTAGAGAAGTCATTTACTACCTGGTGCTATATCAGACACGTTTGAAACCTCTTTATTCATTTTGTGAGGGTGTTATTTACTCGTTTATTTTATGACAAGGGTTTTAAAGCTATGTAGTGAGTAAACCATGGCTTACAAGTGGAAACACTGATAAGTCTTAAATTGAAGGCACACATATACAGCAATTAAGTTTTGGATACATTGTATTATAGACACCCAAATTAATGCAGATTAAGCTCAAAATAAATCATTGGTGATAATGGTAAGAAAACTGCCTCAGACACATGAGGGCTATAATACCAGTGTTGAGGTATAGCTGCCATGAGTTGTAGCCATAGACAAGTGATGAGAAAGTCCAAACAGGATGTATCACACCACACAAAATAGCTCTGTCTGTCTGAAATGGGCAAACCCAGTAAAAAGATGAGATTAATTTCTTGGAGTAAATACAAAATAAAAATTTATGCTAATTTTAATGGTTTTTCAAAGTACTGCTTTTGTTTTTCTAGGCACAAATAATAGGCTAATTAGAAATAACTTATTTGCTAAGATCAAATGTTAAAAAATCATTACATCGTCATCACCCACATAGCGTACTTTTAGGATAAAACATTGCCAGGTTTTTATTTCATATAAACTGGATCTGATATATACGTGAATACACTGTGAATTTTCTTAAGTACATCTGAAGTTTTGGGAATTATCAAACTCATTAAAAAAAATCACCCTTCATCCACTAAATTGGCGTTTTCCTGTGAAGAAATAGTAAATCATGAGACTTAGCTTTTGACTCAATTATTGTTCATCTTGCTGTAAAGTTTAGCTTGATAAGTTGCTTAAAATAATTGATAATAATATTGTTTCATATTAGCATTCTATAAAAAGAATACCTGACTAATGCGCAAAGCAAATATGCTATGTAAAAATATTTATTTTCTACTTTCAACAAAATTGAAAACAAATGGTCATTTGATCATATATGAAACATAGTGTTACATATTAGAAATAAATTAACATTTAGAAATGTCAAACTTGGTACAACCTAGTCTGATAAACCTAGTTATTGGATTTTAGTTAGTTCATAGAAAACAGTATTAAAAATTCACCTGACCTTTCTCTCCTGTGAAGTTATTTACTGACTTCAGATCTACGTATTGAACTTCAGTTTCTGAAATGTTTTCTTACATTATCCAGTTCTTAAATCTATTGCTTAAATTGAAACACTGATAATGTTTTTAGCTATCTTGGATCTTTTTCATCACTTTATAGTAAAAAATGTTCCTAATGCTAATGTGACTTGACTTACTTTCTACCTCTTTCTGTGAAAACACTCCCTTACCAAGTAATTTTCATTTTTTTTTGCTGTTCTTTATTTTTGTAGCATAAGTATCAGATAAATTAGTACTTAATTAATTGTCATCTTTTATTATTTACTAGTTTATATTCATCTTATACCCCAAACAGATTTTAAACAATTCAAGAGAAGTAATTGTGTGGTAGCCTTTAAAAGAACTGAAATATACATTTAATACCTACAACCAGTGTAATGACTGAGCAAAACACAACCAGACTGAACAGTGGAATGTAAAGACACTGCTTTATTTACTCAATAAATCTAATAAGAAGTAAGCCTCACTTTTCTTGTTTTATTGTGACCGCTTTGCTTTCCACCATTTAACAAACTGCCTACTCACAGTGTCCTGTTGATTAATAAGATAGTAAAATTGTCCTGGAATCTCGTAAAATATCAATGACTGATTCATACAAATTATTTCATTTTGTTTTTATATTATTTGTACTGATTATATTCCACTTGAGAAATATGAAGGGAATGTTTATTCATGTTGTAAAAATACATTGAGAACATTTTGCTTGTTTTCTGTATTTCTGCGTTTAAAATATGCATTTAAAAATTGGTGTAAGTGTGCTAAATGCTCTGAAAATATATACTCCCAAAGGGTACATATTAGAAGAACAAAACAGAGTGAAATAACAACAAATCCCGAGCAGTTAAATTGAGATAGGCTAAGGGTACTTTTCTCCTTATTTTAATAACATTTAGCATAACTTGCTTTTTTATTTTCTTCATGAATGTAGTTAATACTGTTTCTCATATAATGAGTGTTGAATATTAATGCAAAATTTTAAATCATTATTTTACCATATATTTATATAAATGCCTATGTTATATTCAGTCTAATATGTAAAAGTTTGTTTTCATATTGACTATATATACTCTGAACTTCTGGATACTTCTCAAGTAGGTAAGATTTGTGACTGCTACTGAAATCGTATGTTCCAGAAAAAGACTTTGAAAATAATGAGCAGGTTTTTTTCTCCTGTAAAAAAGATAAAAAACAAAATACCAAATGGTTTGGATATATATCTCGGTTGTAAAACATTTGCCTCATTTGCACAAGGTTTTGGGTTTCACTCCCACCACTACAAAAACTGACCCCCTCAAGAAAAACAGACATGTTAGTCAGATACATTTTTGACACAGAAGCAATGCAAAAAGTTCATTCAATAAAATTAAAGAAATTCCAGGTATATAAAATATATCATGGTCATAAATTAACTAATACATGCACAATGGTTTTATTCTTTGAACAAGTAAGTATTTTTATTTTTACAAAACAAAGCCGGGCGTGATGGTGCATGCCTTTAATCCCAGCACTCGGGAGGCTGAGGTAGGAGAAACGTTGTGAGTTCGAGGCCAGCTTGGGCTACAACGCGAGCGCAAGGCCGGCCTGAGCTACATAGTGTGACTCTGCCTCAAAAAACTAGGGCCGGGAGTTTGGCTCAGCAGCTTAAGCGCCTGCCCCGGTAGGTGCGAGGTTGTGAGTTTGATCCCCGGTGCCACAAAGAAAAAAAAAATCACTGTATTATTTTATTTCAACAAAGAAATAGACAACTGTTACATATGAGTACAAAGGTGAGTTTTACTACTTTTGAAATACAAATCTGCAATGTTCTTTTGTTTTTTTAAATTTTATTTTATAGCAAAAAAGAATGTATAAGACATTAGAAAAACATCGGCAAGAAACACAAATGCTACGAATGCCTCATTATTTTCAAAAAAACAATTCACAGTAAAAATGAAATCTGAAAATGACCCTGTGAAAGCTACTTTTCACTCAAAATTCTTTTTCTTTAACTATCTTGACTAATTTTTTATATACATACATAGATTTTCTTATAGTTTGTCACACAAGTAAAAAACTAAAAAAAAAAAAAGTAAATGTGTGTTAAATTGTTGATCTGTATTGAGGCTATAGCAATGAATAATGCATACCTAGTTTCTGTTCTTATAATTCATACATTTTGGCAGGGGATATAGGCATAAAATCAATCACTAACCAGTAAATTATTAAATTACAATGGAGGTAAGTGTAACAAGTAATTATAAGTGAGATAAATGTAAGATTTTAAATGTAAGATTTTAAATGTAAGAAAATGTAAATTAGGATAACAGGAACCTGACATAATAGCATATGAATGTGCGTGTATATGGATGTGTATGTATTTTCAAGGGTGATTAGGTAGAAGTGTCAACTTATAAAACATTTAAGTAGAGAGCAGGAAGATATAGAGAAGAGCTAGAAGAAACTGTATATGCAAAGACCATGAAGTGAGAAGGAATAGGGTATTATTAATAATCTTAAGGCTAATTAACCCATAATATAGTAGCAAGGGAAAGAGTGACAGAAGATGAGGATAATGAGGCAGGTAGGGGTAGGGTCTCAATGCAAATATTTATTCATATAGAAACATAAGTAAATTATATTGTTATGATAATTATTAAATAGAATTGTAAGTATAGTTTCAGCTTTACTCTCTGAAATCCTAAACATTAGGATAAACTTATTATCTTATAAATTACTTAGTAATTTATTATTTAGTTTATTATCATAAGTAAAATGTTTAATAGTATAGATTTTAATAATCATAATATGCTTGTTACTGATTTACTCATTCTCTTGTGTTTTAAAAATGTTTAAAATATACCAGATATTTACTGGAGTAACACTGAGTTTCTAAGATTTTTACAATTATTGAATCTTCCCAGTAATATTAATTTATTCATTTAGGTTTTTTTACTTAATTCAGTAAAGTTTTATAATTTTTATCACAAATAAATTATGTAATTTTGTTAGGCTTATTGCTTGATTTATTTCTCAAATAAATGGAATTATTGTTACCGAAATTTCAAATTACTTTTGCTATTGTATAAAAATACATGAGTTCTGTATTTTGATCTTGCACCTTGCAACGTAGAAAGCATGGTAGGTAAACAATCACATAATCTTTAACAAATATAAATGAAAGATAAAATAGTAATAATGAAGTTCTCAAGAATTTTTCTTTTCTGTTTAAATTTTGAGAGTGAATTACAGAATTGGGGTTACTTAGTAGTAGGAAGGTGGTTAGTGTTTACAAATAAGTTTAAATTTCAACAAAAAGGTTTAAATTCAAATAAAGATACATTTTCTGAAAGTGATCAGAATAACTACAGGAACGGTTTTTGGGAAAGAACACTCCATGCATTTCTCACATACCATGACGATGGTCTATGTGGATTGCACATTTTGTGAGCAGAGGCGACTGACTACCTTTGTGCCCATCTTTTTAATGACGTTTATAGTGATCAGACTAGGAGCAAATGCATGTTTGTCTGGTGCAAAATTCAGAGAGACTTCATTATGAAATACATGAGTTTCCTAATATGGCCTCTCCTGTAACACTTCTGATTTTATGTGCAACATCTCCTTGCCTTTTATGCATCTTTCTATGTTAGAAGTGACTTGATGATCCAACACAGATGATGATACTCTGAGTGCTGCTACTTCTCTGAGTAATAAACTGTCTTTTGTCTCATCCAAGAGTGTTGTCTTTTGCCAGCATCCATGAAACTGGCAAGGTAAATATGGACACCCTGATTTGCTGTAAATCTTCACAATTTACCTCACTGAACTAATGATAAATCACTGACAATATTTCATGTACTTATTTGCAACTCATAGTTTTCTCTGCTGAAGTATCTGGAAATATCGTATCCATTTTTAATTGAAGTGCTTTTCTTTACTGTTTAGTTTTGAGAATGTTTTTCTATATTATAGATACAGAAATTTGTTGAACATACAATTTGCAAGTATTTTCCCTTCTATAACTTGTTCTTATATGTCTTTAACAGTTACTTTCATTGAATGTGTCAAATTTTGATAAATTTTTATTTGTTTTGCTTTTATGATTTAGGTGTTTGTATCATATTTAAAAGCTCTTTGCATAAAGGTCAAAACTTTTTCTTTTAGGTTTTCTTCTAAAAGTTTTCTAGTTTTATATTTTGCATTAAACAGTGATTCATTTTGAGTTCATTTTGGTAAAAAGTACGAAATTTAGTTCAAGGTTCTCTTGCTTTACAGATGGATGCCCAATTGTTCCACACCATTTGTTTAAAAGACACATAGAAAGGGCAAAGATAAACTGTATCCTGTATTAAATTGCCTTTGCACGTCTTTTCAAAAAGTCGATCGCCCTTATTTATTTGGACTATTTTCCTGGATGCTCTCCCCTGTTTCATTGATCTAGGTGTCTCTGAGACAATACAGTCTGCTCTAACAAAGTCCCACAGATGTAGGAGAAAATAAACCTCAGAAATTTATTTCTCACAGTTTGGAAATGGGACATCTGAGATCAGGTACTAGCAATGTCGGGTTCTTGTAAGGGCCTACTTGGATGAAAAATCATTTTCTCCTTTGCACAACAGAAAAATGTTAGAGAGTTCCTTGGGGTCTGTTTTTATAATTCTTTTTTAAGGGCGTGCTATTATGGGTTAATTTCCTCCCAAAAGTGCAACTTTTATGTCATCATTTTGAAAATTAGGATTTCAACATAAACCTTTAGTCCTTTGCATTGTCTACCCCTTCTCCAGAATCACATTTGTTTGATTACTATGGCTATAGAATACAGAGGGCTACCAATCTACTGTGATTTGACATACGATTTTTACTTTTACAATGGTGCAAAAGCGATACACGTTCAGTAGAAACCCTATTTTGAATTTTGATTTTTCCCTAGTCTAGCAATCTGCAGTATGGTACTCTTTCTGAAAGAGATAAGATTCTCTGTCCTGCCCATGCTGTACAATGGCAGTGAGCAATAGCTCCCTCTCAGGCACATAAACACAATGGTAAACAATTCATGCTCTATTATATTGTTAAACTATGATGGTCAGTAAGGTAGATGTAGTAAGTGCATTTTGGGCTATTTTCAATAACAATGGGTTTATGAAGACATCATAATTCAAGAAGCATCTGTGAGTCTTAGAATCAGATGATATGGGCTCCTTCAACTTTGTTCTTTTAAAAACTGTTTAGCCATTTTACTCCTTCTACTTTCTGAGTAGATTTTAGAATTATTTGTCCTTATCTACAGAAGTTCTTCTGGGAATTTAATTGAAGTTGCATTACTATAGATTCATTTGGAGAGGCTAGTCTCTGAACTATGTTTTTCCAATCCATGGAAACTGAACATCTATACAGATGAAGATGCTGTATATATCTCCATTTATGTAGGTCTTCTTTGATTTCAAATCATTTATTTCATTAGATTTTACTATAGTTTTCGGAGTATAGATCTTCCACATTTTGTTAAATTTGTATCTGGATTTTTCTTGAAGCTATTATAATTTTTTGTTGTTTCTAATTTTCAATTCATATATATATATATATATATATATATATATATATGAATGATTGATTTTGTGTTACCTGGTATGCTATAATCTTGCTAGACTCACTACTAGGATTTTTTTGTATACTTAATGGGATTTTCTATGTAGATAATCATGCCACCTGTGAATATGGACAATTTTATTTCCTCTCCCCATGACTTCAAATTATATTAGATTTAATGTTATGTTAAATTTACTTTTAAGTCTCAAGTCCGCACTGGATGAGTATGACAGTATAGATAAAGGAGATGTAAATTTGGGATATGTTGAAAGTAGTGACTAGGATATTTTAGGTTTTGAAATCATGGTGATACATGTTCATGTCTCTGATTTTTCATAGACACTCCATCCCAGCGGGTACAGTTTATTCTTGGAACTGAGGACGATGACGAGGAACACATTCCTCATGACCTTTTCACAGAACTGGATGAGATTTGCTGGCGTGAAGGTGAGGATGCTGAGTGGCGAGAAACAGCCAGGTGAGGATTTTGGTTGAAGGGTTAAGATTCAATAAAGAATTTTTATGTTACTAGAAAAAAACAAGATTCTCAGTACAACAGTTTTGCAAATAATTGTATTTGCTGTTGATTTTTGAAATTACTCATCTGGCCTGGGCATAGCCTATAATGGGATATGGGTCAGAATGAAATCTGAAGGCAGTAATTATAGTAAACAGTGATGCAGAGCCAGCAACAGCTGCAGTCTTAAAGATAAACAGCAACATAATTTGTGTGTCATCAACCAGACAATAGAAATCTAAAAGTAATTTATTTCTATCTTTTCAGCTGCTAGCTTATACTCAAACCAGTGATAGTATGTGATAATTTCAGTGTAGAGTTGTTTAAAGAGAAAAACAAATATGATCAGAAACTTTAGCTGGTTTTAGATTTTATGTACTATTTGGTGGGGATAAAAATACTCTGTAACATGTTTCTAGGATATGAACACATTAAACAGAGTGGTTTTCAAAATATCTTTTAAAACATTCTTGTCATTTTTAATGAATATTTCTAGGCTGCCATATACTTTATAACTTACTATAAAAGATGAATTAAATTGCATGTTTATTTTTCATTCATTCTTGTTCATTTGCTCACAGACATTTATGGAATATTCATTTTAGGTTATTTGTAATGGATATAGAATGACGACAGCAACAATAAATCTTAGATTTACTTTTAACCATCTCAGTCTCATTTAGAGATACCACTATTTGTAAACACGGTATAATGAATGCTCTAATACAGGTGTACATAAGGAACCATAGGCACGCTTAGCACCAGTGTTGGCGAAACTTTCAGAGACTGTGTGCCCAAACTGCAACCCAAATCCACTTATCACAATATGCTAACACTGTAATTAAACCTGAATAGTGAAGTTTTAGTTTAGAAAAAACAACTGTTATCCAATGCTTGTCTACTGGAGCAACTTGGTTCACAACCCGACATGTCTACTGTGGCACACATGCTATAGGTTCACAACCACTGCCTTACACTGTCATTTACACACTACTTTCTAAATTTTCCTGTGAATACAAAGCACCTGGGGTTTTGTTAGAATACAAATTTAGTAGTGCTTACACAAAGAGTCTCACATCCTGCATTTCTACCAAGATCCCAATTGATGTCATGTCAAATGTTTTTGGTTGAAGGACCAAAGTTTTAGTAACTAGTCTCTAAAGCACAAAGTGCAAAGGAATGGATAAGGCTAGCTTCCCTGGGGCAAGTGATTTCTGAATTAACTATTGAAGGCAGAAACATAGAGAAAGGGAGTGGTATATTACTGGGATATGTGTTGATATAGGGGTAACTGTTTTGTTATGCTGTTCTTTCAATGGACAGGCAACTCTAGTTGTTAGAAACATTTTCTGTGGAACAAATCCTTTAATGTTGTTCAAAATGAGGTGACTTTTTTGTACAAATAATAATTGTGTATGTTTTGTGATAGTTAATCTTTTTTCAGTCTTTTTTTATTCGTATATGTTTGGTGTACACAATAATTACATTCCTGAAAGCCATAGAACTTCAGAAGATCACATTAAACTTGTGGCCACATTTTATTATTTGCCTTATTTTTATCCAGCTATTGTCAGTGTTGAATTAAATGTTCAACCATGATAATGAATATTATGAGCAATACTAGTTCAGTTACTACTTCTTTGCTATATTTTGAGTGGTCTTTGCAGCCTCTTTATTTTAAAAATACTAAAGGTAAGTAAGGGAAAACCTATGTAGTTTGGCTATCATCTAGTTTGTCCCTGTTAACATTAAAAAAAATAAAACTAATAACCATCAATATTTGAAATTTAAAAAATATAGGATGATAGAAAACAAAAAATATTCCTCTATCCTTATTAACAATACCTTTCTTCAAAAGTCATCACTTTTTTCTGCATGCTTCCAAAAATTTAATACCAAGATCAACACATGAATACTTTTCTTTTTTCAATTCATTCAATAGGGATTATATAATGTAGAGGGTTCATATATTGCTTTTATAATCAATAATGCATCTTAATGATTTTGTGTATCACTTATTAAAGATTTATACAATCTTTCCAGTGACTGCACAGCATACAATTATATGGATGAACTTCATGTATTTTGTTAATCTTGTTGGATATTTAGGTTGATTTTTTCCATTACATTGATGTGATGATCATTTACACACATTTTTGCAGTGTTCTGTAGATATATCAAGTACATTTCTAACAGTGGAATTTTATGTATCAAAGAAAGCAAACATTTTTGACTGTTAATAGATCTGCAAAATACTTTTGTGAAATGTTTTACTAATTTTCATATCCATCAACAGTGTGTAAGACTGCTTACTTACTCCCAATTTTTGCCACACTAAATCATCAAACTGTTTTTGTTTCATATGTAACATAGATCTCATTGTTTTGATTTATTTTCTTTAATTATTAGTGAGGTTTGAAATCCTTTTGTATTTTTTATTTTTCTTGTTAACTGATTGTTGATTCATTTTTACTTGTTCTATATCAAATCCATCACTTTTTCTTTGACTTTTTGAATATTATTTATGTATTTAGTGAGGGCCAAAATGAAGGCCTTGCTCTGAGTTGCATTTCCCCAGCAAACCCTGCCTCATTTAAAAATTAAAACTTTATTTTTCTTTTTTAGTGAATATTTGCAACGTATAATGATTGCATTTATTGTGGGTAGTTGGCACATGTGCACAACACATTCTTTTTAAGTTCCTTTCCTCTCCTTCCCTTTCATCTCTTGGTCCCCTTCCCATTTACAGACGATTTATTTCTGTTTCCTTTCATTTATCTTTTATTTTATCCTTTATTTATACTTTGGATTGCTCATATTAGAGAAATCAGAAGATATTTAAGCTTGGGTGCCTGATTTATTTCACTTAGTATTATTTTATTAGTTAGTCTCTTATCACTGATACATAATACTTGGCACCCGCAATTTACAGAGTAAGTTTATTTTAGCTCATAGTTTGTGGAGGTTTCAGTCCATAGTCCACTGGCTACAGAGGCCTGACACAAGAGAACTGCTCAGACTGTGGAAAGGATTAAGGCAGGCCATGAATTAATCCACTGGTGAGTGTCGTGTCTCCATGACCCAGTCACCTTCCAAAAGACCCACCTATGAGCTCATGAAGCTTCAGAGACATCTAGATATAAACCGTAGCAATTATGTTTTCCAGGTGCATCCATTTTCCTACAGATCACTCAAATTTCTTCTTATTTACAGTAGAGTAGTATTCCACAATGTATAATATCACAGTTTTAAAATCCATTTGTCTGTTAATGAGCGTGTAAGCTACTTTTGAGATTTAGTTATTATGGATTGTCCTGCTATAAACATTGCTTTGTATATAGTGCTGTAATATATCTTTAACTCTTTTAGGAAGGTACATAGTAAGGGAATAGTTGGGTTGATTAAAATTTCTATTTGTAGTTTTTTGAGAAATTTCCATACCGATTTCCAAAATAGTTGTACTAGTTAACATTCCTGCCAGCCCTCTAGGAGGATTCCATTTTCATTGCAGTTTTGTCAGAATTTATTATTTGATTTCTTGATGATTGCCATTTTTCTGGAGTATCATGTAATCTAACTATTATTTTAATTTATCTTGCTCTAATGGCCAGTGATGTTGATTACTTTTTTATGTATTTATTGCTATTTTTATTTCTTCTTGGAAGTGTCTATTCATTTCAGTTGCCCATATTTTGATTGGCTGTTTTATTGAAAGGTGTCTGTTTTTTCTGAATTCTTTATGTATAAGATATTTGTCCTCTGCTGAGGAAGAGCTGGCAAGACCTATTTCCTATTCTGTAGGTTGTCTCTTCACTTTGCTGTCTGTTTCCTTTGTTGGGCAGTTGCTTTTTTATCTGATGTAATCCCATTTGTTGACTTGTTATTTCTTGTGCTATTGGAGTTCTGCTCAGAAAGTGCTTGCCTATGGTTATGGCTTAAGAATTTTACTTACTTTATCTTCCAGCAGGTTCCTTTTTTCTATTTCAATACTTAGATTTTGATTCATTTTTATTTTAATTTAGTACATGATGAGAGATAGGGCTCTGGTTTCAATTTTCTGCATGTGGATAACCAGTTTTCCCAACACCATTTACTAAAGAGGCTGTCTTTCCTCCAGCGTATGTTTATGGTCCCTTTATCAAAGATCAGATGTCTGAATGTACCTGAGGTTGCTTTTGCATCCTCTGTTCTGTTCTGCTGACCACATGTCTGTTTTTATACCAGTACCATGCTGTGTTTATTAGTGTAGCTTTCAGTATAACCTGAAGTCAGGGATTGTGGTGCCTCTGTGTTTGCCCTTGTTGCCCAGGATTGCTTTGCTATTCTAGACCTCTTTCTGTTACAGATGAATTTTAGGGTTACTTTCTCTTGGTCTTTGAGGAATGCTATTGGTATTTTGATCAGAATTGTATTAAATTTGTACATTGGTTTTGGAAATATGGTCAATTTGATAATATTGGTTCTTCCTATCCAGAACAGGGAATATCCTTCTATTTTCTGATACCTTCCTCAATTTCCTGTTTAGAGTTGTACAGCTTTCATTGTAGAAATCTTTCATTTCCTTCCATTGTTAGGCAAATTCTTGAGTAATTTTCTTGATGCTACAGAAATTAGTATTGTTTTCCTAGTTCCTTTCTCAGTAAGTTCATTGTTGGTATACAAGAATGCTCTTGATTTTTGAGTATTGATTTTATATTCTGCTACATTGCTGAATTTTGTTATTAAATCTAGCAGTTCTTTGGTGGAATTTTTTGGGTCCTCTATGTAAAGGATCATGTTATCCACAAAAAAAGATAATTTTATTTTTCCCTTTTTAAAATTTTTGAGATGAGTTTTGCTGTGCTGCTGAGTCCTGCTTCAGCCTCCAGGAGTGCTGGTATTACTTTAAATTGATGGAATGTAATTATTTATTACCTTTTTGAATAAAATGTTTGCACAGATGAATCAGTTTTACTCAGAATACTTTTTGTTATTTTAAATATAAAATCAAATTTAAAAGTTTTTGTAGAACCTGATCAATTTCAAGTTTAAAACCTTTTTACCTGAATTTCCCCCCAAACTGCATAAAATAGCTGTAAGGAAATTTTACAAATACATAATATGTGTTGATCTTTATTTGGGGACAGGTAAG
The DNA here is from genome assembly GCA_004363535.1 of Dasyprocta punctata. Taxonomy (NCBI): domain Eukaryota; kingdom Metazoa; phylum Chordata; class Mammalia; order Rodentia; family Dasyproctidae; genus Dasyprocta; species Dasyprocta punctata. The sequence goes on along the minus strand of RJWM01000473.1, from coordinate 201,318 downwards.
AATATGTGATAATCTTCCCCACGGGTCAGTGATATAACTTTTACTTTTTCATGATCAAAAAGTTACTGATAAGGACATTAGAGTGTACATCTCATTGTTTAAAACTGGAAATATCTGTCCTCATCAGTTACAGGACATAGGAGTTTCTGGATAAAGGAAGGAGATTTGGTGGTTATAATAATTAGACAACTTTGGTTAGAGTTTCTTTAATCTATTGTTAAAAAGTACTTTTTTCGAAGCATTTCTTTTAGGTTCTTTTTTTTTTCTCTCATTCTTCATAATAGAACAGAGAGTTAAATTGGAATATATATTTTGGCATGCATAATTTCATTATTCCGAGAATGGTTGGTGACCTTTCACCTTCCAGATCAAATAGTTTTTATCTGAAACTTTCTGCATGAGAACTTCCCCACTCTCATAAAGGTAGGACGTGGCAGACTCTTTGCTAGAATCCAGATCTTTCACTCCATCACAGTTGAGTAGGTAGGACGTTATCATGCTCTAATGAATTAGCTTGTGTAATAAACTTGTATAAAAGACCAGAATGTTTTTCTAAGTATAATGTATTATATTTAAGTGTACTATTTCTGAAGAGTGAAAGATACGATCTAGTTAATTATTGGCTTTCTGTAATGATGTTAGATAGGAACAGTATTTGTAGCCATGCATTTGGAACTGTATACATGGTACAGCTGTTTGAGGTTCAGGGAGACATCTGATTAACACTCAAATTAGTAACAGACATTGAAGAGCAGGATAGATGAATTTTGGCTAAGATGCAACATTTTAGTGAAAAACAGAATAAATTTATCGAAGACCTAGAAATTTAGTGGCTTTTAAAGTAGCAGAGTGTTTGCTTTAGCAGCACTCATACTAAAGTAGCAAAAATAATTTTGTTCATCCTAAAAGGCTAATGAGTTAAATCAAGAATCTGTTTGATTTTTTCAAATGCAATTTAACTCTAATACATAATTAGCATAATAATTTGAAGAATATTTTTCTTTTAGTTAGTATTCAAGTGGGATTAATAATTGTCTGCCCTAGTTATAGACATAAAAATGATATTTTATCAGCACACAGCACCTGTCACATATGACATCTTTAATAATTCATGCCTACTATTGTTACCAAATAAAACTTAAGCAAAATTTTAGACACTAAAGCTAAAAATTTGAATCATAATTATTTAATAAATTTTTGTAAAAACCAGCTGTTCACTTTTGTAAAACTATGAGATGCATTTAAAGAGGCTAATGAAATGAACACAATTAAAATGTCCTGCTTATAAATAACATATAATGCTATTAAAATAAAAATGAGCAAAGCTACCACAGCTGTGTAATAGTGGAGACACATTTGACACACTGTGGTTTGACTCACTGTGTTGCCCTTTAAAAATGTTTGCTGCAAATTAGCTCATAAGAAGCAAAGCAGAGGGTAGCAGTTAAGCCTTTGATACATACAGAGTCATGTGGAAAAGGATTATTACATCAAAACAATTCCTTGAAAATATTTTATACTCAAAATTAGTAAATGTTCAAGTAGTTTGAATTTTTTAGTGACATGTGAAGTGTGAAGATTTATGAATTAAGAAAAACTAACATCTATGAACAGTGAGTTTGGATATATTTTACTTCCCCTTAAAATGGCTATAGGTTTGCTTTTATTGCAAAAGTTATTCTTTGGCTTCATCTTACTCATATGTGTCCCTCTGTCTGCCATGTCTCCACCTCTCCTAAAAGGATGTTTCCTTTGAAACATATATTACTATTACAAAGGCATAATTTTGATAATAGAGGAGCTCCTTTCTGTGTGGGTCGAATTAGAGAATAAAAATTCCTAGAAAACCAAGTTAGTGGTAATAGAATACAAAGAAAGAGTTAAGTTCTCTAGGAAACATTTATTTCTAGCAGACAAAAGAGTTTTTTGTGTGTGGATTTTTAATATGAGTATTATAGAGGAGTTTATCATGTACTTAATCCTCCAGTACTTCATGAAACTCCTATTTAAATTAATAATGTTTAGTAGAAAGAGACTTCAATCAGTTAATCATGGATGAAAACAGATCCAGACACAGAGGAGGAAATGAAAATAATCTGCTCAGCCTTTCATTCCTCTCTCTCCCCCTATAGAAAATGTCATGTAATTGGCCTACAATTTTTATTTCATTTTTTCATCATCCATCACATCTCATTTATACTCTGAGAGTCTTGTTTGCTTTGGTTTGCTATTCAAACAAATGTCAGCAGAGTTTACTTGAAAATTGGAACACATTGCAGCCCTTTAGATCATTAACTGTGATCAGACATTTTGCAACTCACAGTATATTCAGTGACTAAAAAATCTTGAAACAAGACCTAGTGTGTTCCCAGACCTGCTAATTTCTCTTTGAAGGATGAAATGAGTGACAAAAAAAGAAAAGACAGATATACTTATGTGATATATATATATATAGTTTTATAATATAGTCTCTAAAAACATTCATTTAAATATCTCTTAATGCTTTTGGCATCATTCTGGAGTTGGCATAAAACACTGACTCTTGAAATGTTTGGTATCTTTAGTAACTTGATATTTGTAACTTGTGGGTTCCTTTTTATGGAAAGTAACTTCTGTTTCCTCCTATAATATTCATGAAACCTGGGGTTACATCAAACCATCCATGCATGTAACTTATATTTGGTCATTTTTAACTACCAAACTGCTTAAAAATAGGGTCCAGAGACTCTATTCTATTCTAATAGAACTGCCCCACACCCCAGTCTGAAGTAAATTATTATAAAGAAAACAATACACTTCTTGGATTTATTTTTAAGGTATTTCAGAATAACTTAAGTGGTCTAGCTAATTTTGACAAAGAAAAAAACTATAAAATGGAGAAATCATTGTCTTTTCAACAAATGGTGCGGGTTCAATTAGATATCTCTAGGTGAAAAGAAATTTATCTACACTTCACAGCAAAACAAAAAGTAATTCAAACTAGATCATAAATTTTAATGTACAAAATAAAGCCACAAAATTTCTAGAAGGAAATAAAGGAGAAAATACTCAGCAACTAAGCCAGGTGATAAGTTTTCACACATGACTACAAAAGCACAACCCATAAAAGAAAATATTCATAAACAGGCCTTCACCAAAATTAAAAACGTGTGGGCCAGGGATTTAGCCTAGTGGTACAATGCCTGCCTGGCAAGCATGAGGTCCTCAGTTCAATTCCCAGTATCCTCCCTGCCAAAAAATAAAAAAATTATGCTGCAAAAGAGCCTATTTAGGGCTTGGGTTATAGCCTGGCAGCATAGTGACTTTTTTTTTATTGCTGAGTTTGTGAGTTTGATCCGCATTACCGGAAGAAAAAGAAAGAAAAGAATAAAAGAAAAGAAAAGAAAAACCTATTTAGAAGTTGAAAAGGCAAGCTACAAACAGGAGGAAAATGTTTTCAAACCATTTATTCAACAAACGTGATACATAGAGAATATATAAATATTTTTTAAATTAAACAGTATAAAAGTAAATTAATTAGAATAGTGAACAAAAGACACAAATAGATATTTCACCAAAGATGAGGAATACATGGCAAATTGCACACAAAAATATATTCAACATCATTAATCTTTAGGGAAAGGTAAATTAAAATTGCTATGATTTATCCCGACATGCCTACCAAAATATGTAAAATAAAAAATAGCTATAATAATAAGTGCTGGTAAGGATATGAAAAAACTGGATCTTTCATACATTGCTGATATAAATATAAAGTAGTAGAACCACTCTAGAAAAGTTTGTCAGTTATTTATAAAACTAAACATATATTTACTCTATGACCCCCAAATTGTACTCTTTTGCATTTACCCCAGAGAAATGAAAACTTAAATTCATGCAAATACCTCTGGATGAGTATGCATAACAGATTTATTTGTAATGGCAAAACCTGTGAATAATTTAAATGTCCTTAAATTCTGAAACATTATCAGAAATCTTACATGAAAAACATCTTTTCCAAAGAAAAATATCTATTTTTTCCTCAAATGCTATTATACCTTTTTATAACCCTAAATCTTCTTTACTACGCATAGACTGAAAACTAGATTGCATTCTAACTTGGTTCTTTAATCAAATATCACTAGTTTAAGGACTACCGTATAGTATTTGTTTTGCTCCTTTTGTCTGAAAAATCATGTCAGTAGAATATAAGGTCCCGGAAAATTTACTAAGTGTTACATCTACATGCCTGGTGCTCTTTGTGCGAAGTTTCATTGTAAGCCTGTCCACAGAGTATAATGTTTGAGCCTAACTCAAAAAGGAAAAACATCTATTTTTATCTAGCACAGTAGACAAAAAAGAAAAATGTAAATAGTGTAAAGAGAAAAGAAAAGGAATATTTTTTAACTTGGAATTGGTTTCAGAAATGGTTGAAAATTAAATATTAAAGCAATTGTTTTCGCTCTGGCCATTCGAATACATCTTTGTGTTGAAAAGGAATAATAAATTGAACACAAGCAGTTCCTATTATGACAGGAAATGGGGACAGACTTTGAGGAAAACCAAATTAAAAACAACTTGGAGTTGAATACTAGTTTGAAGGTCACTTGGCTAAATGATTATCTTGGGCAAGTTTTTTTTTTTTTTTTTTTGCGGCACCAGGGATTGAACTTACAACCTAGCGCTTGCCAGGGCAGGCGCTTAAGGCACTGAGCCAAACTCCCAGCCCTTCTTGGGCAAGTTTTTTAAAGTGCTGAGTTTGTCTCATTTTTATGCAGATGAGAAAATTGTAGCCCAGAAAAGTTGAAAGACTTTCCCTTGGTTTTGTGGTGGTTTGGCTTGGCTGGCAAGTATGAATAAAACCTAGATTTCTTTTTATTTTCAACTAGTTCAAGGCACCATCAGCTATAATACTCCATCTTACATTGTCCATCAAGAAGGTGATCTGTTGTGATATTTCAATGCCTTAATGATAACTTTTTTTTTTTTTTTGGTATCGGGAATTGAACTCAGGACCTTGCATTTGCCAGGCAGGTGCTGTGCCACTGAGCTATATCCCCAGCACCTTATCTTTAAAAAGGTGAAAGATTTTTGCTATCTGAAGAGAAACCAGAACTTGTTCATCTTGTCACAGTAATTTTATACATTTGGTCGACATCTTCCAATGTTATTGATTGCCACGTTACAGAAAAAAAACTGGGTGGTTTTATCCTGACATTTAAATAATCCAGTTTGGAAGGGACACACACATACTTTCTGCTCTGACCTTATTGACCAGCACAGTCTTGTCACGTGGAGTCGTCATTTTAACAGGGAGCCAGTGGTAATGCCCTAAATTCACTAGAAAGGTGGAGAACCATTTATGGTTCAGCAGCAATACTCATGATCACCACGTGACATGTGAAGTATTATGACCCTATTAACAGCTGATAAATCTGAAGAATAAATAATGTGAAAACTCCTGCGAATTAATATTGTTTTATTAAATTGATGGCCTTAAAGAGACACTATCAGTGATTAGCATATAAGTTGTTCCAACTTCAGTGTTTTCTATTGGCATATCTGTTTTATCATATAAAGTTTTGGTAGGTGTAGCTGTTCTTTCCCATTAGTTTCCTGTTCATTTCCAGGCCATTACTTGTTTTTTTTTTTTCCTCCCCAAACTCTAGGGACAGATCTGTTGCTTTCTTGATTTTTCTTGCTACTCTGGACATTAATCATTCTGACAAACTCTTTTTGACTAGTTACTTTTGGCAGATCTGTTTGGTTCCTTGTCTAGTTACTGTCACATATTTATCATTTGATTACATTTAAATGATAGTAATATATCATGTAGAGAATTTGTAGCGTATTACTTGGAGAGAGGAAGTAGGTTCCAAAATGGCTAAGAGCAGGATGATTAGGGAAATGAGGGATGGGAAAACAAAAAGACAATTAGGCTGGGGTTAATTAGAAATGGTGGAATTAAATTGATCATCTGTTAGGATTAGCATGTAAGTTGGTAGAGAAATGAATGATTCCTGCCAGAGTAGTAAAATCCATTGGTTTATCTTTATCTCTCCTGTTCATCTTACTTGTAAGTCATAGCATGTATTTATTAGTATTCATTTCACTCAAAGAATGTAGTTGTCTCCTAGTGGGCATGACAATACTATGATTCTTCTATTTTCATCCCTGGTAGAAACACTGAGAAAAAGATGTCTGAGCTCCATTCTCATATATTCAGTCCCTACAAAGTAATGCCATCACCAGATTTCATTCAAAAAAGTTTTATAAGGATGTTTCCTGCAGAAATAGGCCCCAAATTATGGTACACTCCTCAAAAATATAATGTGAAAATTACCAAGAACTAAAATACTCATGTTTTAAACCTCCCCATAAACAAAAAGGAATATTCTTTCATTTTCATTTTCAGTTACTATTGTCTTTTCTTAAAAAATATTCTTTCCCTCTTTTTTTTGGTTCTGCAACAGAATCATGGTGACTGCTGGTTAAATATTTTTATTAAAATGCTTCTCCAGAGCTAGACATTCTATTATTCTAAGGGTCATTTATTTGTAATATAGCGTGCAATGTATTGATAAGAATATTTGTTTGTGTAGGTGGTTGAAGTTTGAAGAAGATGTGGAAGATGGTGGGGAAAGGTGGAGCAAGCCATACGTGGCTACTCTTTCATTGCACAGCTTGTTTGAGTTGAGAAGTTGTATTCTGAATGGAACTGTGTTGCTGGACATGCACGCTAACACTTTAGAAGAAATTGCAGGTATATCTTTTTTCTCCTGAGTCTATTTCATCCTCATGGATTCATTTGATTTTTATTACTTTCTTTTCCTTGTAATTCATATATGTATGAGTTCTAAAATATAACATTTTATGATAAGTGTATCTTAAAAATCTGGGGTCATAAAAGTTATTCTCTTCTATCCCTTCATTAGAGACACAAGAAGTCAAATCTCAGAGAAATATGATCTAGTTTGTCAAGGGCAAGTGTAGAGTGAGAACTTAGACATTCCGACCATCATTCAGTATTCATTGTTTTTCATTATTGTGTTTAGACTGTTACTATTTGAAAATTGAAGGAAAAAAAAACATTTTCAGGTAGAGAGTGATTTTCCAATATTTTAATACAAGAAACAACTAAATGAAAAGTTTCAATAAATAGAAAAATATTAGTTTGGAATCAACACAGAAAGATGCCCATTTATTTTAAATTGAATTAAGACTTTTGCATTACAAGGAAAGTCAAGTGATACATTGCATGTAGATATGTGTTTCATAATTTAATATGATGTCTAGTTCCAGGATGAGTGATTTATATTCAAATTTTGAAATTTAATTATGACTATGTAACAAAAGCAATTATATTTATGAAATAAATTACTGCTAGAAGTCAAAGGATTCCTATATCTTTTGAAGTGGAAGACCAACATACTGCAGTAAAAACAAAATCATATAAATATGCATAAATTGATTTTGATATTATAAATAAAGTTATTAATAGAAAATTTGAAAACCAATAAATTCTGAGGCAGGTTTGAAAAAATCCTACTTTGGGAGAAAAGGTACTTCTATATAGGATTTATCTGTGAAGCCAAAGGACCTAAAGGAGACTTCAATATTTTAATTATATTGTAGAGATGGAAAAAGCCTTAGAACTATGTTTATATGTGTTCCTAAAATCAGAAACAAAAGAAAAATATTTGTATTTAATTATTGTTAAAAATAATGTGTCTAATTTATTCTTTCAAATAGTTCTATGAGGTAAGTGTCTATATTAGTTATCTTCCCATTGCTGGGACAAAGATTCTTGACACCCACAATTTAAAGGAGGAAGTGTTATCTTGGCTGAAGGTTTCAGAGGATTCAGTCGATGGTTACTTGATTGCAAAGCAGGAAAGCAATGGTGCAAAGATACAACAGAGGAAAGAGTGGTCAAAAAACAGAGAGAAGATCCAAAAGGGAGGAGCTGTGGACAACAACTCACCCTTTCAGGTTATCCTCCTAGTGACTCAACTCCTTTTACCAGGCCCTACCTTCTCATAGTACTTTCAGTTTTGAACACATCAGTGAATTAATATTAGAGACCTTTCCATGGTGCCAGTTATTGGGACCCCTGTAGTGAGTCCCCCATAGCCTGCCCAGAGCTACAACCTAAGGCAGCAAAGAAAGAGCAAGAGACAAAATGGGGGTGCAGGCAGGGATCTAGGATGACCATTTGTTCTCATGTCACCCAGAACATTAGTATTTATTCGTTACATCTGAGTCAAGGTCAAAGGCACTGGGTATTTCCTGAAACAGTAATGGTGACTGTGGAAGGCTAATAAGAAGAATAAAGCATTCTTGTAAGGACAAGGACAAGGATGAGAGAGGAGGGCAATAAGGAAAGTGCAGTTTCCCCAGATGCCTATTATCTCCAGCAGATATTACCTTGCCCTGTGAGTGCCACAGCAGTCATTAGCTCTAGGGCTTCCAGCTGTGACCAGAAAAGAGCAGGAGTGTAAGCCTTCTAGTCAAGCTCAAACAGGACAAGAACAAGCATGGATGTCTCAATTTATAATTTGTGGTCCCCAACAGATTAATCCACCAATGACTATGTTGTCCCCATGATCCAATCAACTTCCAAAATCCCACCTATGAACACATGAGCCTTTGCAGGAACATTTCGGATCTAAAGCATACAGTATTTTCAGATTGGCCCATATTCTAAGGACCTCTGACTTCAAGCCCATTGTTCCTTCTCTTATACTGACATAAAAATACTTGATCATTCCAAAACAATATCTAGGTTATTTTTCTCTAGATCTCTGTAAAACATTAGTACTTCAGAATCTGTGCATTCACAAAATATTAGGTTTAACACTCTAAAACAAACTATTAGATAAGGCTGTCTAGAAAAAAGAGATGTCTTGAAATAGATGCTGTCAAAATTTTAATGGCTTGATCAATTTAAAAATATTTATTGTGGCCTTTTATACTCATTGACATACATACATTAACATATATATGAGAAGAACAACAAATATAGAAATATATCATTATTCTTAATACTAAGGTGAAGCAGAAATCCTGATCTACCTACAGCCAATTTTGTTAAATAAAGTTGCAGTTATGCTGTTCTCTGCCACTGAACTCAGCTAGTATATGATTTGTCATCAAACTGAAACTTTTGTAAATGTGCTAAAAACAACTTGCTACATATACAACTATGGTCATCACAAATACTTATTGTTTCCTGACCGCCAACAAAAGCTTATCTCGCTCTTGTAACTTCTCTTCACCACCCTATAAATGAGACAAACTCTCTGTAATCAGGACCTCATACTTTGGAGATTACTTCTCTGGGATTCACTAGCATCAAAATTTCTTTTCGTCTCCTGAGCTGCTAGCTGCTGTTGATTCAGTTTTTCCCACAACAGTTTCTGGTACATTGGGTCTGGAAACAAGAAAAGATAGCTACAGCCCTGCACTGCCTTTACCGTGGGTTATGGGGATAGGTCTCCCTCTCCGTGTCCAGGCAGCACACAGATGGGAAGTGTGTCCCTCTAACTGACTCCCTCCAAAGCCTCTGGGACATGAACTGGGCCACATCCCCCTCCATCACCAGCTCTAAAGGAGAATGAAATGAAACCACCTACACTTCTGAATCACAATAAGGCCATTCTGGGTTTTTCTGCTTTCCTGGTAGTCAACCCATCCCAAACCAAGGACAGAAAAGGAGTGTGATCACCTCCTATCCAGTTTCTGTTTTCTTGGTTGAAGGTGGAATGTTTTAACCTCTGACTGAATGCATGAGTGAATGTACATCATCCCAGGCAAATCCAGCTGCTTCGGATGGTCAGTTCTGTAGCTATGGAGTTCGAATGGGCTTGTCCTGCAGTTCTGTGGTCTGTCATTTGGTTCAGTGGCGGTTCAAACCTCTGTAATGGGGGTCACTGACCTGGCCTGGAGATATAGGTGTGCCTATTGCTAAGATAGACCTTAGTCCCCAAGAGGGGAGTGGCCAGACAAGCATCAGACTGGTGCTCTATCAAATAGGGCACCCCCCTTTTGTCTATCTCTTGTGTCTCTGAACAAGGAAACACCACATACACGTAGGAAGGTAGGATGGGTTCTAATTAGTCAAATCTTATAATTCTATAATATATCCTAAAGAATTTTTTAAAAGGTTTTTTCTAGTGATTACAAAGTTAAAAATGAAACCAAACTAGTTCTGTTCTTGAACAAGACTCACTGAACAAAACCCCCAATTCTTCCTGAGAATTCCTCCTTGGCAGATGTATCATCACTTATTGGCCAACACAGCTGCTGCCAGAACCTACAGTTCCACCAGGCCTGTCCTCCCCCTCCCACTTCTGGCTCCTCTACCCCCAGACAATTGGATCAGCTCCAGCCACCAGTCTTTCTATTGCCCTCCACCAGTTCATCTGATACCACATTAGCCTGCCTCTCCACCCCCAAGTCCGGAAAGTCCAGTCAGTCATTACCTGCATTCCCCACTGGAGCCTTCTGCTTTACAGCTGCCCTTACATGCCTATCCTGGTCAGATGTCATCATCTGATGCCCACTTGAGATGACTGTTAGCAACTCAAATATGATCATCTTGGACAAAGTTATTTTGGCCAAAGCTCTCCCATAAAGATGGTCTACACAGCAAGCTAAACTATAGGCCATCAATTGGTATGAAACATCTACATGGACTCTAGATAAACCTTTCAACAAAAAGAAAATCATTTAAAAAATTCTACGGTTTCTTGCTGCTGTCTGGAAACCCACCAAAGTGATAATCATCCACTGCCAGGGACATCAAAAGGTCAAGTCTCACCTAATTAGGAGACCATAAAGTAGATAAAATGACAAAAGCAGCTGCTGAAGGAATATCTTGGGGCAGAAACAAACCATACAAGCAAGCCTAGAACTTCTAATGGACATTCCTGACACCGGGATAGTTATGAAAAATCAATTCCCTGCATATACAAAGATAAAAGATGATCGGGCAAAACAACAGCAAGTCACTAAGGGACCCAGCCTCTGGTAGTCACTACTGAATGGATAAACTGTCATCCCACAAAGATGGCTTGTGCCTGGTTTGAAAACATCGCAATCCTAACCCATGAAGGGAAAACAGCCACCAAAGAGCTCCTAGGTCCCTGCTATTACATCCCATGCCTGGCCAGTATCTGCTCCACTGTCTGCCAATGATGTCAAACATGCACTCAAAATAATCTAATATAGAGGCACCTCCAAGGATCCAACTGACTGGAACATCCACTTTTAAAGACATACAAATAGACTTCAAGGAAGTCAAGCACAGTAAGGTATACTGGTATCTTCTGGTCCTAGTCTATATTCTGGTTGAGTAGATGCTTTCCCCAAACAGAAAATTCCTCCAAGGTCAGTCAAGCATTTGCTTCAAGAAATTATTCCCAGATATGGACTTCCTCTGTTCATAAGAAGTGATAAGGAACCAGTTTTTGTTGCAAAAAAAGAAAAAAAAAAATCAAAACCTCACTAAACTGCTTCAAATAAAATAAAACCTGCCTACCGCATAGCAGCCTCAGAGTTCTAAAAGGGTAACACAGATAAAGCAGACCTTGAAGACAAACTTAACCAAGTTCTGCCATAAAATCAAAAGCCCCATGAACTGACTTTTTTCATATAACCCTTCTTCATGTTCGATGCTCACTTAGGCCCACTGGCTTTTCCCCCACAACTGTTAAAGTTGCAGAGATCCAGCCTTGCATACATCACATCTGCATCAAGAGAATCCACCCTGTGGTCACTGAGAATTAGGAGGCATCACTTGATCCAGACAACCTCTCGAAGGCCACCCTCCATTGCTGGAGAACTCCAAGCCCTGCTCCTGTCCCAGAAGCTGACAAGTCTACACAGGACCAAAGTCTGAGGATGCCAACTGCTCCACTGGAATGTTTTGCCCTCTCTTTCCTAGGACTCCTTAAAATGTTAACCTTGCTCTTTATATAGAACTCTGGACTCCTGTATCCCCCCAGCTGAAAAAAAAAACTAGAAAAATGCTTGTTTTTACTGTATACTTTGTCAGTCTTGGAATTGATTACTCTACACTGTTGCCAGGGGCAATAGTAAAACATCTAACCCTAAAGAGATTACTAGTCTTATTATCTTGTTTTCCAATCCTGAACCCTGGAGCCTAACTAGGCCTGTCAGACTCTAGCCCTGCTCTTTCAGGTATCCCTATCCCTCTGTCAGCCTCCCAACCCAAACCAGCAGTTCAATATATGCATCAGAGGAACCAAAAACACTGGCCCAATGTAGGTGACACTCCAAAATGTGTGTTTCCAAGATACCTCACTGACTTAGCCCTAATTTAGCCCATGGATTTCTCTCTACTCCACATGGAAAAGTCTGGTGGTTATTGTAACACACAGGAGAAGTGGGGAAAGCAGCAGAGACCACCAGACTCTTGTAAAAGCAACATGGCATGGAATTTATTGTGCCTGGCTATATGCGGAGAGCACAATAAAACCATCTGCTCTGAACAAAGAAAATTGTCTCTCTCTCTCTCTCTCTCTTTTTAATAGGGATGGGAAAAAGACAAAAGAAATTAGGTGGGAAGATCCCAATGAGCATTTCTAATTAAAGTTTTCTGGCAATCTTGCATCTCAGTGAGCAGAGTCCTTTAATGTGTCCAATGTAAGTTTTCGGGTGTCTCCAGATGTCCCCAGGACCTACAACATTCCTTGTTCTATCTAATCTTTCCTGTGCTTTTTGATGATAACAACTTTGGGAGCTGAGCTGAGTTCCCTGCTGAGAGCTGAGTTCCCTGACAGTTGTGCTTCTTCTGACAAGCCAGTTGGGGGCTGGGAGAGTCAGGTCCAGTTGGAGACTTACAGTTATGTAACAAACCCTTGTACCCGACCCTTTCCAATGGCTGGACTAGAAAGTGTGGCCCAGTCCAATTGGCTATTTCCTTTACAACTGCTCGGAGGTCCATCTCTTCTGTTGATCCTTCCCCTGCATTGAAGAAATGCTGCTCAATAAATCAGCTGCAGGTTCCTTTGACACTGCTGTTTACATGGATACAATCAGTGTCCAGTGAGTGATCAATGAATTTAAAGCTCAAAACCAAATAGCTGCAAGATTTGAAGTTCACTGTTCTGACAGATCACTATCAACAAAAATACAAATTGGATAAACCATATATGCAATATATACCATAATCAAAGTTACACCAGGATGCTATTAAGAAAATAGCTAAACAACTTTGGCCCAGCCAGCCAGATGGCCTGGAAAAATAGACTCTCTGGGTATGATTCTAACAAAAAACGTGCTGTCTGTAGTATGATAAAAACCCCACGGTATACTTTTGTCCCAAACAATGCTGCCCCTGATGACACTACTACCAAAGCCTTTCAAGACCTGACACTGTCAGAAAAACTAGCCAAAATGCTGGAGTTAATGACCCCTCTACAGGTGTACTAGAACAATAGTTTGGCAAATAGAAGGACTCAATGGCTTCCACACTTACTTCCCTGATCATGACTATTGGAATTCTCTTTCTTATGGGTTACTGGATAATTCCCTGTGAACATAGTTTAATTCAGAGATTAATTGAGACAACTCTCCAGAAAGAGAAACTCCCAGTTTATCGAAGTTTGATGTACTTAAGCCCTGCCTACACTCAACAGTCCCTAATAGATTCAACTGGTGATGTCCCTCAAAGTTCCTGAGGAACATCAAACGGAGGAGTAAAGCAGAAATCCTGACCTACTTGAAGCCATTTTGTTAAATAAATGTGCAGTCATTCTGTTCTCTGCCACTGAACTCAGCTAAATTATACGATTTGTCATCAAACTGAAACTTCTGCAAATGTGCTAAAAACAACTTGCTACATATACAACTATGGTCATCACAAATATCTATTGTATCCTGGTCTCTAACAAAAGTTTAGCTCATTCTTGTGACTTCTGTTCACCACCCTATAAATAAGACAAGCTTTCTGTAATCAGAACCTTAGACTTCGGAGATTACTCCTCTGAGTCCAATAGCATTAGTAAGATTTCTTTTCTTCTCCTGAGTGCCTGGCTATGTTGATTCAATTTTTCCCACAACAAAGGAACCTCCCTAAAAGCAAACCACAAAGCATCCCAAATCAGGAAAGATAAACCTTGATATCCCTAAGTTTTATGTACCACAAGTAGAGAAGGTAACCCTTTGAAATATCTGTGTTGTATAAAAGACTATAGAAAGTTAGATATAATTTGATATTTGGAAAGAACAGTGTGCAACAGTGACAATTTGCATTAAATCATGGCTTAAAGAAATTGCTATTGTCTGGTTTTGAAGGCCTGTAAGGCTCTCATTCTTTTGTTTTGATTGGTTTTATACTATTTTGTTTTGTATTAACTTGTGTGTGAAGGTCAACTATTTTGAAGAAAGCAGGAGACATTATGGTAGTCACTGTTGATTTCCTGTTGTTGTGTTTTGAAATCCTGTGTTATTTGCGTTGCTTTGCTCTGATCTGCTTTGTTCTATTTTGTTCTGTTTTGTTTTATTCCCTTTAAAATAAAAAAATGCTTAATTTAGAATTAAGAAACTTCCTAAGAATGAAGGAATAATAACCATCCAGCTCAGTTTCTTCCTTTAACATTTTAAGGTCTTGCTGGTACCCAATACACATCTTTGTATTTTAATTAGAAATTGAATGACTGGATTTTTCATGGTGCTTTGAAGTTTAGTATCCTCTTCCTTTTGTACCATTATCTTTTGATACTCTTGATAAACTTACTTTGATGTTATCATTGTTGTCCTTATTTAATAAATAAAGAAGCAAACATTCACAAGGTTAAAGATTTCCCCTGAGGAGTTTGTTTCTTGCTGCTTAACTCAGTGATTGCATTATATTTGAAAATTTATTCCTCTAAAATAATTTTGTACTTGCTATATACAACAAAGTTGTCAGGTTCTTCAACCTAGCAAAATTAGCCTCAGAGCATATCTTTCCTTCCTTACCAAGTTTGCAATTTGTTAATTTATAATCCTTCCATAGGAGGTATTCCTATCAGGAAATCTCTCATTTAATTTGCCTAGATTTCTGATATGTTAGTTCAGTTTTATGGTCTAATATGTATTTTTTTTTATAAGACCCTAGCCTCTTTGCTCAAGCTCAGTGTAGATTGTGATGGTTAGCTGCATTAAATCTAGCTTTTTCAACCAAATTACATTCTTTAAATCTGTTCTTAAAATGAAAGTAGTTCAACTGAAGCTTAATACCCCAGATAGCTTGTTAGTATTTTTTTTACTTTTCTAATTAGTCTGTGTCTTTCTCACACTGAAGTAACTGAACTTGAATGTCCCATTTTCAGTGCAGAGCACCTTGTAAAATGCCTTTTAGGATATATTAGTATTTTACAGCTAACGTCATATAGAAAAATATAATCATAAATATTTGTGTTGATCATCTTTTACCTTAAATTTCTTTTCAGTAGTTAATTAGAGATTCATTCTCACTGAGCAATTGCCATTTGACTATTTAAAATGAGGTATTTTTCTGCCCTCAAAAAATCTCATTAAATATTTTTTGCTTGTAGTTTATAATTGCTTTCTTATTTATATTTGTTGATGTATTCGTGTTGTGACAATTGAGCTGTGATATAAAATGTGTAAAAGGTATGCTTTACCTTTTAAGACTTCAAACTTTGCAAATTATTCTCTTATTCACTATTGTATTTTATTAACACAACAATCATAAGGTAGAAAGGAAGTTATTTGTCTGATTTAAAAGGAAGATAAACAGAACATAATATGATAAATGTGAAATTTGTCGAAAGGAAATAATGTCTTTTGATTGACCTGTAATCATAAATTTTATTTTGTTTTGTGATTATTTGGGCTATAACAATGAACAATAAGAACTGAAACATTTTCTGCACCTCCTGTTTCTAATTTTTTTCAATATGTTAGGAAGTTATGAACTAGGGACATATGCTAGTCACTAGTTTTAAATTTTCAAAAGCTAGATCTAATAGTTTATAAATAAGAACACTAAACCTAGCTCTTTGGGAATGCACAGGCTCTGAAGTACTAATGTTTTGTAGATTCAGAGGAAACTAACCTAGATATTGTTTTGAAATGATCAAATATTTTTATATCAGTGTTATGATATGTTTTTAACAGATTCAGAGAATTCCTTAAAGAGATTTTGGGAGACTTAGTAGCAGAAAATCCCATTTATATCTGGCAGATCTGTCAAGAATTTCTGTTATAATTAAAGTAGGATTTTCTTTTGGATCAAGTTAATTTAAAATAGACCTATCTCCCAATGTTTCAAAGAATTCAATAAATCTAAACTTCATCCTTCAAACTATTACTTAACCTTTCAAATCTCCAAATCTCCAGATATATTTTCCTATCATGATTTATTCTGATATGGAATTAATTATATTGGAAATGCTTCCTAATTATATTCATGTATATTATAGACAATTTTATGCTCTATGTTAATCTCCTTGAATTTCAGCATTATAAAACTTAAAAATGGAAATATTCTCTTGGCAGAGTGGATACTTTACCCTGATTCTGTCAGTGAGAGTTAGGAAGAAGTTAAAATCAAACTAAAGTTAGTGCCATGGACAAATTATCAATCATACCTCTCAACTCATTAAAATAATTTTTGTTGTTTAAAATATTTCATTGAAGTTTGTTTCACTGAGTGTAATATGAAGACTTGGAGATATAGAAATAACCATATTTTAAAAACTGTGTTTGCATTATGACAATCCTTGATCTAGAAGCCATGTATTCTATAGTAGTTTATGTTTTTACTACTCACTGAGTATTCACGTTGCTGGCAAACAAAAACTACAATTTAGAAAGTTAATATCCCCTACTTATCCCTCATTATACTTTGAAGTTAAGATGATATTTTTTAAAGTGTTTACATGAGAATCTTGAAAAAGACAAAGATTATAAAATATTTTCAAATTCTCATGGCCTCCCAAGTGTTTTGGTCATCAAGATGGACTGATTATGATAAAATAATTACCTAATCAAGATGAAAAACAATTTTTGTTACTCTCAGGCCCTTTCATGTGAGTGCTGCTAGTTTTAAAATCTGACATTAGAACAGTATGACCTATTTATCCTTTTTCATCTTGCTTTTTATTGAGATCCTGGCATTGTACTTTGGCGGCCTAGCTCTATTATTTAGGCATCATAGCCTGCTGAGATTGTAGGACTTGACTGTGGTCTTAAAGCCATTATGGTCCATTATCCTTTCCTACTTTTCAAGTTAGTACTGAATGTATTATAGTGGTGAACAGAACAATGTAAATGATTACTGAATCAGATTCTCTTTAGCATTTAAATCTCACCCCACTTTAAGTGATATTCTTAAGCAAGAAGATTAACTTTTCCAGTTAATTAATAACTATTTGATGCAGTTATACTTTAGAGGAATTGTCTGTATTTTTTGAGACTAGTAAACAGATGAGAGTTTTTAAAAAAATATTCATTTTGTCTTATGAAACTGTTTGAAATTAATACCGCATCACTAAGAAACAGTGAAGCTAGTAGCAACCTATGCATTTTTGTATTGCTCAAATGTGGAAAGATTGTGGTTAGTAGAAATTAAAAATTATAAAAATGAGTATGACTTACTGTATAATTCATTTTAATTCTGATTAGAATATTAAACTGGAAGTCATAGTGTGCTAATGGTTGCAATTGCCTTATTATGATGATATGCTGGAGTTATAAAAACTTTAAACTGCTATTATGAAGTATATAATGCGTATTTTACATATATTTTTCTAACATTCTTCTTAGTAGGTTTAGCATAATGTATGTTGACAGTTTATAGTTCCTTTATTTCCAATTAAGTCAGTGGTATTATAGCTACTGATTCCTAAAAGAGCTGAAGCAGAGACTGAAATACTATTCTGTAATATCATACATTTTCAGAATTGAAAGGGACCTTTTAGATAATTATAGTGGCCAACTTCCAAATATTCCATATATAAAAATATAATTTATTTTTACTTTCAGTTGTCAACAGAAAAGTGATATGACCTGCTGCCTAGTTTTGTAAGCTTTTGGGGATTAAAATTTACATGATTGAAAAATAGTAAAAAAGGACAATTAAATATTTGTAATGTGAAATTACAAAATTTCAAATTTCACTGTTTATACAAAAGTTTTACTGGAGCACAATTATGCATATATATATTTATATATATATTATATATTACACACACACATATATATAGTCTGGCTGCTTTTCTTCTACAAAGGCAGAATTGAATAGTTGTGACAGATTATATGGCCCATAAAGGCTAAAATATCTATTGTCTTGCTCATTTCATTACAGAAAAAACTTGACTACCTATGATTTGGAGAACTAACTACAGACTGAAGAGCACCTCTTGATTAGTCCACTAATTATATGAATCCCTTCCCCATTATCAGTGATTGGTTCAAAAAGGCAGGGCTAAGTCAGTTGGACTTTGAATTTTTCCTAGATAAAGAAAAAAATGTTTTTTACAGAAAGGTAACCTTCTAGACTAGAAGAAATAGAAATAAGAAATAATCTAATTTCTTGCTAGATATGACCAAGGACATATATTTCCTTTTTGCTGATATCCTTTAAGAAAGTCAGTTTGAGGTTAAAACTTACACATAGAAGAGAAGGAAGCAGACAGAATCACAGAGAAATGAAACAGAGCCAGCCAACTCTAGTCTTTCTGTTGTGTAAGTCAATACAATGAATCATTTTAATTAGCTTGATTTGTATTTTTAGTTGATAAGCCCAACTTTATTTGATAGTCTATTAAAAATTACGAGTGTACTAAGATCACCACACATTTCATACAGGGATTCATAATTTACTAAGTGGAAAATTCAAAGAAAATTATGAACTTGAAAATATTTACTGAAGGCAAATTCCAATCCATGTATCAGGTGCCTTACATCTTACTTACTTTTCTCATTGCAGGGATAAAATACCTGACACCCAAAGTTAAAGAATGGAAAGTTTATTTAGATCATAGTTTATAGACATTTCAATCTATTATCAGCTGGGTCCAAGGTAGGGTGGCACATAGCACATGGCAGCAGAAACACTAAAAGCAATGAGACAGAGAGAGAGAGAGAGAGAGAGAGAGAGAGAGAGAGAGAGAGAGAGAGAGACAAACAGAGAGAGAGAGAGACCTCTTTATATCTCTCATATTGTAGACAGGCTACTTACCCTAAGACAGGTATAGCACTCACACCCTTAATCCCAGCATTGGATCATGAATCAGTCACAAACTCTAGATTCAGCCCCCTATGAAATGTCCATCCCTTCATGACCATATGAGGCTTTGCGGGGACATCCAGGCATAAACCATAGCATCTTTCATTATTACTCCAAGCAAAGAAATACGAGATAAATATTATTTCTACTTTACAAGTAAGAACACTGAGATTATTCAACTTTGTATGGTCACATAGTTTGAATATGGTAGAGTGAATGACTCATGTCTTTCTCTCTAATTTGTTTCCCTTATATACTGAGACAAGATACAATTTATAAGGGAAAGTTCTGCTAATTGAAAAACTTTCACTGTACCCAAAATGGCAGTGGAAAACAGTTCAATGTGATCTGCTTTACATATTGTGTGCCTCAAAAATCAATCAGTTAATATTTAACCATCTTAAAGAAAACTAGTCACTGAGATTTACTGAGGTGATATTTATATTACTAGGAAACTTAAAATGCTTTTACCTATCTACTTATTTTATTTGTATTTCTGGTGCTATGTATGGTAAATATCAATTTGCTTAATTATGGCCTTCTGAAATCTTACCTTCTCTTCCATGTTTTGCCATTATAAATTATAAAAATCTAAACACATTTTCAAAGAATACTTTGATAAAGGGATGACTTTATATCAGTATGAAAGAGAACTGTTTATTCTCCAAATGCAGACAACTAGTTTGTTAGCCTCCTTGAACTGAATTTTCACTTATGGATCTTTGCTGACTTAAAGAGAAAACAAAGACATTACTTTCTACTGGAAAATGGGAGAAAATCATATTGAAATAAGTACAAAAACACTTTATGGGTTCACAGATATTAATTATTTTATATTACTCCCATAAATTATTTCCCATCCGTATAGAAAACATAATTTCTTTTCAGAATGTAACTATGTCCATTTGAAAAACTAATCCATAAGAATTATATATTTAAAATTCATCGAGTGGTTTATAGTGAAAGTTTGTATGTTTTCTTTGTGCACATTTTCTCTAAAGAAGGATAAACTTCTGTTTGTTGACATCACATTTAGAGATTTTTCAAAGGAATTGTTTCTATTTAAGATGAATAATATTGTTCAGGATCTGCACTTTTGCAGTCACTGTTTCATGTACAACTTTTGTATGCTTTTGCCTTCCCTCCTCAGATATGGTCCTTGACCAACAAGTGAGCTCAGGTCAGTTGAATGAAGATGTACGCCACAGGGTCCATGAAGCACTGATGAAACAACATCACCATCAGAATCAGAAGAAACTTACCACCCGTATTCCCATTGTTCGATCATTTGCTGATATTGGCAAGAAACAATCAGAACCAAATTCTATGGACAAAAATGGTAAGTGTTTCTTTATTGTGTTCCCTTATATCTATTATAGGTCTCTGAAATATCAAAATACTTTTAAATCTTTAACACATATTTAATTTGAAAATGTTTTATGAAATTTAGATTGTGGAATTGTTTCTTTTCCTCTGTGTATGCTATACATGTAGTCTGACTTTCAAGCTTCAGATTGTAGGGATTTTAACAAAGATTTTAAATTTCTTGAAGGGTTCATGAAATAATGCAAAGAAAATGTATCTAATAAGAACTTAAAGGTTCAAATGCAGTAAACAAAAATGAAGCATCTATTATGTCTGGAAAAAGGTCCTAGTGTCTGCATAGCTTGAGAAAGTAATGTAGTTCTTCAAATTATGTGATAGGTGATCTTTTAGTTAAAACAAAAATGATCATCATCTAATATTTGTGGGAAAAGACACTGGTTTCCTGTTGCTCATAGTCAGCAAACTCTATTGGAGATAATGATTGAAAAGACCCACTGGTGCCGTGAATGTGGCTCTCCATAACATGAAGCTTGATTCCAGTGCATGAGCTCATTACTGTTTGCAGTGCAGCATCTTCAGTGTCCAAGGACCTTCTTCACTTGCCATCTTTACATGCCAACACAGACGAGCACTACTTTCCAGCAATCATGCCAGACTGTTTTATGCTTCCTGTAGCCTTTGTTTTCTTTTGCATTTGTTTAATCTTTCATCATTTACACAAGGAAGTTGTTTAGTAATCTGTTATCTGCATTTTCTTAGTCTTATGGAGGAAAAGGAAACTAATATGAAAATAATGTGAATTTGTTAATCTTTCATCAGCTATACAAGTTTTGCATTTCTAAAAGATGAAAATTAATGTCTTTTCAAATATTTTACTAGAAAGACTGGTTTCCACAAATCGACTAAAGCACATGTATCAAAAGAATGGATTATCTTATGTGATTTTGTTTTTCAAAAGGTTTGGAACTGCCTAAATACAAATGTATGAAAATGAGTTTTCTCTAAATTTGCTTTGTATGGCAATTTTCACCAGTTTTCAAATTACTGCATCATATATATATACAAATATGAAAGAGATAATTTATGGGGTAGATGCAGTTTTCTTCCAGAATAAGGGCCAGTCTTGAATGGCAAAACTACATTTTATAAACTTATTTTTAAGACCCTTCAATGACTGAACATTTTATTGCTATTAGATAATCTGTGATTGTGAAGACATAAAATTCACTAAAATGTTCTGAGAATTTTGTGGTATACAGTAACTTGTATTTGTAGATCCCACTGAATATTCTGATGATGTATAACTTGTTTTGAATTAAATAATATATTTCAAATATGTTCATATTCTAAATTTGATTTAAAATATGTTTTACATTAATGAGAAAATGAGACTCATAATTTGAGAAATATAAACTTTAGCATTTTTTTTTTGCCATGCTAGTATTCATTTGGGTTGATAATGTTAAGAAAACTGACTCAGATATTTACTAATTTTAACTAGGGACTTTTTCTACATGATTCAGAAAATCCTAACAAAATAGACCCATGAACTAACTTTCCAATAATTCAAGCACAGTTTTTTTTTTTTTTTTTTTTTTTTTTTGTACAGGGAATCAAATTTAGGACCTTGTGTTTGCCAGGCAGGCATTTATGCCACTGAGCTATATCCCCAGCCCCATCAAGCACTGTTTGGAAAGATAAATTTTTTCCTTTGTTTTATCTTTTACTGGAGATGAAAAATTTATATATATTTCTGTGAGGAACACATGGCTTTTCTTCAAAAAGGCAATAATATCAGGTTTTGAATTAGCTATAATCTACATCTCAAACTTTGTTGTAGATAATATTTACTATATAAAACTTTCATTGCATTTTTTTTTCTTAAGGGAGGAATGTATGAAATTTACTGGATCAACTCTTTGCTGGAATATACAGCTCTAGATTCACTGTTACTACTTTAAACTTCTGTTAAACCTGGGAGAGATAATAGAATCACAAGTCTACATATAGATACATACAGATACAAGGTTTTCTGAAAGCTTGCTTTTTGTCTTATTCAGGAAATCGCTTAGTTTTTCCAAAAACTAGGATCTGAGTGATTCTGTTACCATCTGTACAATCAGCCTTTATCTGAACACATAAAAATCTTTTCAGGGCATTCGTTAGGGTAATAAAAACTTGGAAACACATATAATAAGATTCATATATCCAATTAAGTATTGTTGTAGGGTATGCTGTCAGAATTGGTTTTCTAAGCCCAGGATTATAACACCTCCTTATGACTCTGTTTTGCTTCCTCACACACTTTACATAATTATGTGTGTTGAGAATTCTGAAAATAAGTATAGACTTCACCAATTTAGAAATAAATCTCCTACCCGGCAGTGTAAAAATGTGTGAAAGACCTTTACTACTAAGGTTCTCAATCTACTTATGAACTCTAAAATCTGCCAAGCTCTAGATAAACAAACAAATTGAAATTCATAGCCATAAATACAGATTTGACATTCTGTTTCAAAACATGCAGAAGAGATTTAAATTTTTGGTGCAGTAATACAGAGAGATTCAAAGGGAATTTTAAACACCCAAGAGAGTAAAAATAATATTCTTTTATTAAAAAAAAACTCTCAGTAAAATATTTCATGTGAAAAAAAGATTGACTTTCTTTAAAATTATAAATAGGAATTAAAGGGAGGATTTTCTAGAAACTCAACAACAAATCATACTTTCTTTTCAAAGCATAGAGATAGAGATAGATACAAGTTCTCTCCTCTTTTGCTTTAGGGGTGAAGCAATCAAAATACCCTCAAGAATGAGCTGCTGCTTGCATAAAGAAGTCCAAAAGAGTCATTTAGAATAAGATTTTTAATTTGTTTAATTGAATTACTTTCTGAGCATTCTACCTTGGTATTATTCTCAAGGGTTAAACATTTAGACACTGTACAACCATTTCTAATATGAATCTTTCTTGTTTTATGAGTCAGGTCAACAAGACAATGTATTTCCTTGTTTTTCTACTCCCCAAGACCATGGCTTTTTTTTTCACACCTTTTTGAGTAATTTGTGGTAACTTGTTAATCTTATCCCCAAATACACTGGTTTACTTTTAGTATAAGTTTTTCTTGATATTCTGGATATTCTAGTTAGGACTAAGATGCAGAAAAGTATGGATTCACCATGCATTTTTAATGTCACCATGCTGTGTTTAACTTTCACTTTTCATTAAGCATCAAAACTGTGAGAATTAAATGCCTAATTCTGATGTCTCAATAGAAAGTGACAGTTATATTTGGCAAAACAATGGCAAAAACAATAGAAAAATAGTATTCTCTTCAACATTAGAACCCTGAAAAGCACAAGGGTGGCAAGTAATCATTATAAATATATCAAGGACATTCAAATAGTTCCTTGAAACTAGAAAAATTTTCTAAAAATATAAGTAAGACTTGTGTTATGTGATCTAGAAAATAAAATAAATTTGCATTTATTATTTAGGTTATGCAATCACATACCGAGACATCTGAATTATCAATCTACTATAAAATGTTATTAGTCTGTGAAATTTTTTTGTATTTTTGAAAATGATTTGAAACTCTTAAGTTCCTTAGGTATAGGATATCTTCATTCCGTTCTGTTCTTTACTAATAATTTCTAACTATGCCTTTTCCTTCACATATCTACTCTTCCTCCTATTTATAATACTTCCCACTTATACCTTTTGTTTATAATCTCAAAAGAGTTACAGAGCAGAAAGTCTTTAATTTATTCTGCTAAGTCAGTAATTACTGGAGAACATTTAGATTTGGAAGAATGGGATATGTATTGACATTTTAGATTTTGGCAGAGTTCATTCCTAAAAATAATGTATTGTGAATGATGTTTATTTATGCTTTTGGAAATATAGTTAATTGCCTCAAAATCAGTTCTTTTACAAGTGCTCTGCTTTTTACTTCTAGATGCATGGTGTCTTTATGTGTTTAGATATTTATATATATCCTTGTTTTTTAAATATTGTAGTCTTATAAATAAGATGCCTATGGTTTAAGATTTATCTTTAATAATGTTACACCCTCAAACAAAAAGATGAACATAGAAAATAATCCTAGTATTTCTTGAGAGAAAGTATTCATGTAGAAGCAAATGTTAAATAAAGATGAATATTGTTCCAAAAAATTAGGAGGACATTGTTGACACAATTGATAAATCTGTTCAGAGACTCTATTGTTGCTGAGTTTTACAATGTCAAGACTACATCTTGACAATCAACATATTTCTAAGATGATGTGTTTAAATTTGTTATTTCTTATATTGCATTAATTATTTTTAGGCATACTAATTTTTTCCAAATTTAATTATGTGCCTATTTTTCATGTTTTGAAGTGTGACTCACCTAATCTGCATTTTCTAAGTATTTACCCTTTCTTTCTTCATGTTTTCTATTCCCATGAATAAATGTATTGTTACACATGTATGTAACTTTGTCATTCATCTTTATATTTCTTTATTTTGCTCTGTCTTGTGTCTGTCTCTAACAGGCTCATCTCATCTCTGTACCTCCCTCATCTTCTACCCTTTGGGTACTCTAAATGCGTTGAAGGTTTCGAGGTAGTGTAACCAGCTTGGTCTCTAGGTTAATAGTAATGTACTTCCATGTCTTCATCCCAGTTTCCTTCTTGTACATGTGATTTACGGTGGATTAAACAGTAGCAAATAAAGATATATTTAAGTGATATATTATTCTACCGATTCAAATTTGGCCAAATAGAAACTTAAAAGCTGCTATTTTACAATACTTGCAGTTTACTTAAAAAGAGAACTGTATGTAGAGACTGACATGAATTAATATAATAAAAATTAATATAGTATTTCTTGACAGCATATTTATAGGTATGTTTATATGCTGAATTATTTAAATGATACTGATATGACTTAAAGTAGTGAAATAGTACTTCTGTTACAACCTCATATTTGTCCCCCACCACCACTTTATAATAAAGGAAGCGTTTATGGTAGTCTAGCACTAGACTTAGTGAAAAATTTATGGTATGAGAAGTAGAAGCTGCACTTCTATTTTCTAGTTAGTAGTTATTTGAATTACAATACACTCAATTTTTTCCAGTGCTTGCCCCTCAACTTTGTAATTTGTCTGAGAAAAATGCATGAACTATTATAACTATTATATGATTCCTGCATTGAAGTACTGAAGAAAAAAATCAATTCAAACTCAAAGAAAATTAAACAGGTGTTCATACAAATATTACATAGTATGTACTTTAATTGATAAGATATAAAACAAATACTAGAATTTTTGATTGAAATGAAGAGCTCTGAATTTGAAAAATCAGAAACTATACATGTATGATAGAGAAGGATCATATTAGGTTTCTCAAATGTTTACATTTAAATAGTCACATTTAGTAGTTAATAAAACAGTTTTCACTTTTCATCAATTTTTCAATAATTGAATGTGATGAAGTTATCAAGTTAGTAAATGTCTTTTGTTCACAGTCATGCTTGTTATTCAAAATTGCCTAGATACTATAGTAAAGAAGGCAATTAAATATTACAATAATATTCACTTATAGGGAATATTATGGGTAGTTGTTACTGGACAAAGTGAACACAATATAAAAATAAGGTCAAACATTTGTTTTAAAGCATTGTTACATAAGAAAGTTATTAAAGTCAGATTTCTAAAGCATCTATACATACATGACTTTTAATTTCTAACTTTATACTATTTTTTCCTAGAAAGAAAAATTTCAAGTAGATTCCCTGTAATTCTGTTAGGAAACAGCATCTGCTTCTGAGTGAAGGAAAAATCCTACCCCTGAAAACTGTCATTTGACATCAGCAAGAAAATTAGAGATGCTTTTTCAAAACTTAAATTTATTGATTATTTGATGGAATAGCATTTGAGTTCATGAAATTAATTTTGAAATCCACATCCATCCACTTTTTCTGAAATGTAGTGATGCTTGGAATAAACTTTAAAAAAGATGTAGTCAAAGAGTATAACTGGCAGCAGAATTATGCATATTATTTTAATATATGAAGTTTCTAGTAGTTCTATGGACTATAATTCACATGAAAATTTTAGTTTTGTAAATATGGCAAATAAAACATTTTAGGTTTTATTTAAAGGCTTCTCTTTTTCCTAAATAACACAAACTTAAACTGTTTAATTTTTAAGTAATGAACCTGTACATTTTATTGTAACCTTCCAAGTTGACAAAGTTGCCTTGAAGACACACACATTAATGTGTCATTTCATTTTAACAAATATATATATATATATATATATTTTAAGAAATAATACTAAGATTTGAAATGTCTTTAAATTTTGATGAATATATATATACTTAGTTGTAAAAAGTATAAAAGATATAAAATTTATGATTTTTGTTCCTACATAGACTCATACTTTTTATGCTTTTTTCCTAACACCTGACTAACATACATTTTATATGCATACCTAGAATCTAGAGATAGAGAGGAATTTACAATTATCTATTATGACTACTGGCCAAATACACTTAACTAGGTCATTGTCAGTATCACTTAAAATACTCAAGAGAAATAGTTCCTCAATTGCTTCTTAATTATCAACTTTATAAAGTAATATTTTGTAATTTTAGTAATCATCTCAGATTAAAAATAGTTGACAGTAAATATCAAAATATATCATTATGTTTAATTTTAATGAAATCTTAAAATTACTTTCAACAAGAAATATGTGTCAATGTTTTAAACATATTAAATGAACTGATGGCAATTTATGAAATGTTCTACCTGTATGAATAAAAACACAAAAATTCAGTTACTTCAAATCTCAAATTTGGTACATTTTCCATCCAGTTCAATCTCTTCCAAGTTGCTGATTTTGCGCTGAATTGATTGACTCTTCAGTTCTGTGTGTTTACTTAAGGAATTAAATAATTATTTTTCTATGCAGTATTATATCAAATGAAATAAATTATTGTGAGAAAGCAGATACATGTTCATTTAATTGTCCCATGAATTATATTTTACCACTCAATTTTATAGAACAGTCAATAAATTTAGGCTTAAAGGTACCTAATGTTCTAACTCATGAAAATATGGGGAAATGATGTGAAACTGGTGATTGAAGACATCTGTTAGTAGCACAAATGCATTATGTAAAATGTTTTTTTAAATTACAGTTATTATTTTGAGAATGGTAAATTGAATGGCTGCTAATGAACAGTTCACAGTCATAGCTGCACAATGCGGTTAGAAATGGGAGAATGAAAATGATTTATGCAGCTTATCTGACCTTCTCTGAAGTTAAAAAAAATCCCTATATGGTAAATTTGCTTTTAAAAGTCATTTTATTTTTATCTTCATCACATATATTGCTTTATTTTTAAAATACAAGCAAAGGAATATTTTACCGCTAGAAGAATCTGGAGCCTATTACTTTTCTGTAACACTTTCAAACCATGCAAAATGTACCTATTAGTACATGACCTCTGTCTGAGAGCCCTAAAAGCACAATTGTTGTAATGTTCGAAATTAAATAGTGCTTTTAGTTATACTTATGAATTTCTAGATAACAAAGAATAAGTGGTCTTTCAGGAGAGAGTTTAAAGAAAATAGATTTTTGTAAATGCTGTAGGAGTTTAAGGAAGTTCTCGAGTAACTGGAGAAAATGATAGTACAGGAGAACTTGGATTAAAATTGAAATTTAAGCAGGTGGAGAGACAAGAACTGGGCAGAATATTTTTGATGTCTAAGACTGATGGGAGTAAGAGCAGTATTTTTCAGTCACTGAATTAAGATCATAAATACTGTCAAAGCTTCAAAGTTGAGTTGTCATAATTCATTTCACAGAAAAAGTAGAAAATCAAGATGGTAAAAAGTTAGGGAAGAAGACAGACGCATGTGGAATTAAATAAATCTGGTTAATTTTCTTAGTTAGTTGCTAAGTTTGTACAGATTTTAGATAACTTGTTATCACAAAGAATATTTCATAGTTAGTGAATGATAGAATCTGACCATATCTAGCTATTGTCACTTTCTCCGTCCTATTATCCACTTAATAACATCTTCCTTTCAATGAGGAATAAAACTATAAAATAATGTTTGGATTAGTGTTAATGGAAAACTAAAACAACCCCAATTTATCTTTTCTCACGTGGCAGAGCAGTAGCAATGTGCTTATTTAATTGAATAGTCACAGCCATAAAATCATTTTTATAATATTCAGTATTTCTAACCAAACCCTAACATGAAAATTTCTAAAATTTGCTGAAGAATGTATTTGGTTGGATTTTTAGAGACAATAGATAGTTTCAAATAAATATTCTTATTTTATGCTTTACATTTTGAATTCTTCAGTCTGAGTTTGAATCTTAATAGATGTTTATCTTTTTATATATACCATTTGCTTTGGTTGGTACTTAGAAATCACTGGTAGTATAAAATTATGGTTAAATGTAGATATTTAAAGCATTCTTTCTTCAAGGAGGAGAATAATCTTTAAAATTTTAAGACAAGAATTTGTTTAAATTTTCTTGACTATTTTCTCCCATTTCTATCTGTAACTGATAGTAAGAACTTTTGTATTGATATAGATATATCTATATTTACCCTTTATGCTTACCTCATGAAACATTAAGAAATATTAGTCTAGTTTAATTGAAGTTCTTATTTCACCCAGTATGTCTAGAACTATTTAAGTAACTGTATTCTGTAATAACAATTTCTTTTAGCAGGTCAGGTTGTTTCTCCTCAGTCTGCTCCAGCCTGTATTGAAAATAAAAATGATGTTAGCAGAGAAAACAGTACTGTTGACTTTAGCAAGGTAAGCTTTCTTTTCTTCTCCTGTATAAGTAAGCTGCTAAATTGCTGCTAGAAGTTGCTATCTATTTTAAGAGGTGTTGACACAAGTTTTTGCATGCCCTATTTTTTTTTTTTGTTTCTTACTTGAAGCTTGATAATGTTAGCATTAAAACCACATGTAGTGTTTTGCTTATTCACAAAACCGAATATTTAAGGTTTTTGGACAATCTTCAGGATTCAGCCACTTGGTACAATATATTTCTTCCATTAAAATAAGTAACTGGACTTCAATAGGAGTTTAATCTATTGTTTAAAAATTTGTGTTTTATTCAAAATCACTTTTTCTCTCTTTGTGTAAAAACCAAATAATGTAATGTAAAGTTTTATTATTATTATAATTCAGAGAAAAGCTTTATTGTAAGGAAATTCTAGAAGGACAGAATAAAACCAAATAGAATTTTGAATTAAAGCATAGCAAGGAGTATATTGAGAGATATATCTAATTGGGGAGAATTCAAATACAATCATTTACTTGAGTGTATTTAAGAAAACAATAAATCAGTGAAAGTAAAGTGATTCTTTACCCTGAAATTGCTTCTATTCCAATGTAAATTATCAAGACTAAGAGTTAAATAGAAAGGTTTTAATATAGGCTCAAAATAAGGAGGATGAACAATTCTCTTTATCTGAGTGGCTGAAACAGTATTAACTTTAGAGTTAATATTTTGATAAAACCTTAGTGTTGGCAATGATTGTTACAGTGGGAGGAGGTGGGAATGGGAGGCAGCAGTAGAGGAAGTAGCCTGAATCAAGGTTCTCAAAAGACTTTTTTAGTAATTAGTTCCTTGGACCTGTTTCAGAATCCCGTAACAATGCCTAAATGATGTAGGTCTAGTTAATGTGCATGCTCTCCCTCTGGTGCCTGATGTAGTCTCCTGGGAGCATGGTGTACCAGCTTAAGCCTGTTAATTATGCGTGCAGGGACTGGGAGGCCAACAAAAGGGGCATACTAGTCCATGTGGGATGAAACAAAGGCATGAAAAAGGACCTCCACACCAGCAAGAGAGAGAGGTGAGGGCATCCTCGGGATGTATTTCTACAGTGGTTCAAAGCTCATTTCACTGTATGGAGGCATGTGATTCTAATATTAAACCAGTCAAATGTATTCCATCTGCCACTCTAAAAGATTATCTTTTTAAAGCATTGCATCTTCATTCATCTGCAAGTTGGAATAAAATTGTCACGAACTACCATACATTTAATTTCTGATATCCTTAATTTGAAATAATATCTTAAGAGCAATGGCAAAAAAATTTTATTATATTTATGCGAGCATTAGCAGTATAACAAGGGCATATTTAACATTCTCAAAAACAGTGATTGTAAACCTCATAGCTCATCCTTTAACATAAATTACCTTTTAGCTTTTTAAAATAATATTACCCTTATATACAGAACTTTGTATCTCTATATCATTTCATTTTTTGTTTGTGTGACCTATCTTTGCAGCCTTCAAAAGTGTTTCATCACATGAAAAGAAATGAAGATTGTCAATTGAAGACAGTAGTCTCATCTCCAGGTCCCCCAAACAATCAGAACTATAAAAGAGCGAAAAATAGATTTTCTACCCTTTAATCCCTTTCCACATTTTTGCATTTCTGTTCATTGGCCCACTTAATAGGAAAGTTAAATTTCTATTGCTTTCCTCCTCATGGCAGCCACCTCTATTCCTGTCTCTTGTCCATAGCATGGCATATTGGAAAGAGCATGGGATTTTAGAAAAAGCATGAGATCTTGAATCCTGAGTCTAGCATGTATGAACTGTCTAATCTGGGAGAAGTCCTCCAAGCTTCAACCTGCTCCTTTGTAAAATAAGAATAATAATACATATTTGTGATTCTCTTGTGAAGATTTAATGAGACATAGAGGGAGAACCTGGCAGGGAGCTGGGTATATTCTTGATGCTCAAAAAGGTAGCTACTATTATTGTCCTTAATACTAGTGGATATAGTAGTGTCAAAATAAATGCCAGACCAGAATTTAATGTTTTGAACCTTACTGAATGTTTAGTGCCTTAAGTAATGTTTGGGATGAATATCTCTAATGAATCCTATAATATTCAAAAAAATTTAAGTCTTAAATTCTGGAGTTAAAAAACAAACAAACAAGAAACCATATAACAGGTCTGGCTTTGTAATCCAGTAGGGCAGAGAAGTAGGGTTTGGAAAAAACAGTTATGATTCATCGCTATGGAAACGAATTTTTTTGCAGAATTTTGCAAGTTCATGAGTTAAAATTTTTTTAACCTAATGATTTCAGGTTGGTAGTGAATTTATAGAGTTCAGCTAACCTCCAGATTGCTTTGTTCATGTAAATATTTTAAGTTTTAATATGTAACTCCAAACCCTAGTTGTAGTTTGACACTTTTAAAAAAATTTTTATTTACTTACTCACTTCATGTGATTGCCTATATACGCTTCCCACCTTCTATATATTTTAACCATTCCAAAGGATAGGCCTTTCAAATTTACTCATTTCAAGATTCATTTAATATTTAATCTGATTTGCCAGATTTTAACTCTTTTATAATGCATTTAAAGCATGTGAAAACATTATATATGCCTCTTTTTTTTCAAAATTAACAGAGGATGACTATTTTATTGTCAATGGTATTTTTTATTTCAAATGAACCTAAGAAAGTTTCACGCAATTTCCTTTACAGAAAGAACTTTCTTCTACATCTATCTTTAGTATGTGAATCATCTGAGAAAAAATTGAATTATTAAGTCATAGAACTGTAGGAAATTATAGACATATTCTCATTTACCCAGTAAAAAACTGAATCACACAGATCTCTATTAATTTTTATTGTACTTCTAAAATGAGTTTAAGACTTAAACATTCTCCCTAAATGTCCATCTGTTTTTCCTTCTACCCTAAGTGTGTGGCTTGCCCAGACACTTCTGATTCCACTATGATCTTCTGTATAATTTTGCTCCCTAGAGATTACTGGTTTCTTACTCACAGTTTATGATTCTGATAAAGGCTCTTTCATGGCTTAACATTGCAAGACATCTGGAAAGCCCAAAAGCGAGAGTATAAATCCAGATGCAGTAGAGTATAGCTTGAATCCTTCAAAGTCCTGTTTGGAGGAGCTGAAATTTCCAGGATTTCTTTCTGTTCAAATATTTAAGTCATTTGATGTAATTCATCCTAAATTTCTGGAGTTTTTTTAGGTAGCTGTAATTGTGGTCTTTAAATATGATCTTTTGTCATATTAAAAGGTAGAATATTATGTAGGGCTATTCCAGTAATAATATAATATTTAGCAACATAATTATATATATTATCTGTTACCTCCAGATATATGTCTATTTCATGAATAATAAAAGGCAAAGAATAAGATGACTATTACATGTACAATTATAATTTATTATATTTTCAATTAAAAGATCAATTTACTAATCTGAAATTAAGTTTTATATATTTGAATGTCTTTTTAAAATAACATATATTAAAGATATATTAGGTGTTACTTCATTTTAAAAGGGCCATATTTTTATTTTTTAAAAAAGATAAACTATTTTAGTGTACTTGGTACTTCTTGATTTAATTGAATTTCATTTTAAAGCAATTATTCCTGTAATTGCCATCAATCTGAGGGACAGGCTTTATAATAGGTAAAGTTGTAGGATTTTTTTAAGAATTAATGAATTTAAGAAAGTTTTCTGGGGGTTAGGGGTATAGCTCAGTGGCACAAGCGCTTGCCTGGCAAATGCGAGGTCATGAGTTTGATCCCTGGTACCAAAAAAAAAAAAAAAAAAAAAAAAAAAGAAGAAGAAGAAGAAAGTTTTTTAAATGGAATTTACGGAATTTATATTACAAATAAGACTCATATTGGTTACCAATTATAGTTTCTTTAAAAGTTATTTTCTTGTTTTAAATTTCATTCTAGTGTATTAACATTGTACCATTGTTCTTTCTACTGGTACAAAATTTAATTGTTCATTCATTATAGGCTCTGAAAGACATGAAAATTAGTATTTTGCATTGGACTGTATATGAGAATCATTTATTTCCTCTTTGTAATTTTAGCATTATAGTGAAAATGAAAAGCATTACTAATTTAAAGCATTTTGAGTGTGTACAATTCTATTAGTTAGCAAAATAAACATAAAAAATTCTAAATAAGTTCCATAAAAGTAACCTTACTTAATAAAGTAAATAAATTTGTTATCTGTAAATTAAAAAGATAGCTCCTATAAAATATATACATAAAATATTCATACATGGTTTATGAATTTATAAATTTGTACGTGAGAGTGTATTTGTGGTGTAAAATCTTTGGAGTTTATATTCGCCAAGTATTTCTTTTTATAGGCAGTTTTGCTTTGTTCAATTTTCTTTTTCTTTATAATAAAATACTGGTTATATTTGTTTTTAATTTTTTAAAATATTTTTTCTTTTTTAAAATTTTAAACAGAAAAAAGTAAGAGATTACAGTAAAACAGAATTTCAAAATAGGCCAATATGAAAGTAACAATAATTGATACATTGCATGTTGTTATATTCATAGTAGTTGTTTAGAGTATAAGATGAAACATTGTTCAGAAAATTATTAGCATAAAACTTAATGAAGCAGTTCAGATTATTTTAAAGTTTAATTCTTGTAGTAACCTGTATGTTTCACATTCTAGAGTTTATGTTTTTGGCACTTGTTATTCCTCAGAAAGACTAATTCTTTATAAATGTTCCAAATAGTCTTAGTTTCAGAAAATGACATATAATGTCATTATAAATGTTCCAAAGGTCTTAGTTTCAGAAAATGACATATTTAATGTAGTAATTATGATTTGGCTATAGATTTTCTAAAGTATTCTTAAAAGTTTTAATTTTTTTCACTTTCAATTTCTTAGAAAAAATACACTCAAATTATTAAACCTGCAAAAATAATTACATGGTCTAAAAATACCTTCTCAGCATCAACGTATTTGCCAGCACTCTTTTCTCTTTCTCTGTACTATTCCTTTAATCTTTGACCCCCATTTCATTAACAGGAGAGTGTAAAACCAATTACTAGAGCAGATAAAGTCCTATTCCCCTAAAAATGGAGTTCCATAAAAAAGCAACTTCAGTGAATCAGAAATGAGAAATAGACTTTGTAAAATTTTACTTTAAAGTCACTGCTTAGTTTTCACTGTAGCTGTATGCATAAAAATTGATACTTACTCTTAGGAGGGATATTTTACATTCATTTTTCAAATGCTACTCTTTACACTTAGCATTTCTTCTTAATGATCACTTTTTGTTTTGTGTTCATTCATTTCAATCAGTGACATCACATTAGAAATTCAACCATGGATCTTCAGCAACTCAGAATGTTAACACTTTTATTCTTTTTTTCTGTATTCTTTTATATCTAAGTTCTCTAATTAGAAACTGAAGTTGAAGTATTAGAAGACAATATTTACAATATGAAGAATACAGAACAATTAACATAACGTGAAGTCTGAAGTCATAATTTATACTATAAAATGAAGCATGGTTATATCTCTTGAATAGCCATGAGTTAAATATTAATTAATGGAAGTGTATTGTATAAAATTAAGATAACAGCATAAAATATTAAATTTGTTGACAAACATGAATTAAATTACAGTGACAGTGTGTTTATTTAATTGGACAGATATACTTCCCCTTTTAATACTTCAAGATTACTTATGCTGGAGAATCTTCTTTTAAAAATTATGTATAGAAAAATTAGAATATTCAGATTATTGTTGACAAGTTAAAATAACCCATGAAAATTATTATTGAAAAAGAGCAAGTGATACATTTAACTGTGTGTATAATATAAACCAAATGTATCACTGAGTTATATGTGAAGCACTGTAGTTACCAGTTTTCTTATTTTGATTTACTTCATTTACTTTGCAATGCTCACAGGTTGATCTGCATTTCATGAAAAAGATTCCTCCAGGTGCTGAAGCTTCAAACATCTTAGTTGGAGAACTGGAGTTCCTAGATAGAACTGTAGTTGCATTTGTCAGATTATCTCCAGCTGTTTTACTTCAGGGACTGGCTGAAGTCCCAATCCCAACCAGGTAAAAAATAAGAAAGTGTCTTTTATGTTTTTCTTAAATAATTTTTGTGGAAGAAAATAAGGATTAAATAGAATTTCATATTAGAGTTTTGACAAGGAACAATGGGTCACCCACAACACTACTGTTCGTTTGTGGAGGAGGAAATAAAGTGCTTTAAAAAAAATCATTCTGTCTTTCCTTCCTCGGTTTTCCACTTGTTTTATTTTAGAAGTACTCTTCATCTCTAGGTATCCTAGTCTATTTAACCACACCAATCTTACTTTACATTTTTGGTGCAAAATGACTAAGTGTTAGGCTTTATCAAAGATTACATTAAACTGTGTATATAAAAAAGAGAATTCTCAAGAGTGATCCTGAAAAAGGTTAGTTTCCAAGATTTAGCTTATGTTTGAGCAAGCCTTCAAAATTCTTGTGAGTGGCGTCACTGGGATGGACCTGCTCTTTTAAGTATACCATATATTTTAGTCCTAGACACAGTCTGCCTTCCTTACACAAAGCATGAAGAATCACTGATATTAGCATGGTAGAAGTGTGTTTGAATCTGAATCACAAGTAAATGTTTAACTTCATTACCTAAATTTGTTTTTCATTTAACTATGTGTGAAAACTAATAGTTTAGGGATCATATAAATTAAATTACGTTGTTTACCATTTGTTTCTAGTTTAAAGATGTAAGGCTATCCCCAGATAAAATTGTGAAAAAACAATAAAATAGAAAGAATATTGACTTTAGCATGTTTGGTTCCTAGCAATTTATCCAGGGAACTTCTTTTCTTTCTTACTTTCACTATCAAATGTGATCCTCAGATACAGATAGCCTTTCATTCTGGTTTCATTCTCATAGCAAAAGATGTCTGTCTAGGTCCTCATTTCCTCCTTAACTGACAGCTTTGTTTGATGCTGTAACTGCTTAAGATGCTGTTGTTATGGTTCCTCTTGCAAAAATTAAATGTAAAATGATGAAAAGTTCAAGTGCAGTGGCAACTAAGTTTACAGAATTTGTTTCCTCTGTGAATCCCTGGGCTTAACTCAAAACAAAACAGATTTATCACTCCATGCTTTGATTAGGCAATAAGATATTCCAGAAATTCAGAATAGTCTTCCTGGAGAGGCCTCATTTTATAAGGATTTAGCTGACTGGAGTGGAAGTCACTGTCGCAGTACCCTTCTACTCAGGTTTGAGGGAGAAATCTAGTTATCATTCAGATCACATCATGGAAATTTCTTTTAATTCTGTTTGAGGGTTATTGAGATTTCTGATACAACCAATTTCATTAAAAAGGGGGAAAGCTGAACTAAGCATATTGTTTGACTGTATGAAGGCTATATTTTTCTATGCACAATCTATAACCTATTCAGAGTTCTCAGAAATCTGGGGTTCAAATATAATATGTCAATTTTGCCAACTGTAGAGATACTACTTTAACAGTTTAAAATTCTTTCAAGTTGTCCCAGATGTTATTTGTGTTTCACCATTTGGGAAGGTGTGTGATTAACTATTAGTAAATGATAACTATTTATGACAATGATGGTTTCTGTATTTCAAAGAAAAGAAAAGAAAAGAAAAATTCTCAGGAGTAGAGAAAAATAAAAATGGAGTTACATACCCTCACTTTGAAAACTGTCAGATTTAAGTGACCTCGTTTCATACTGACCCAGCAAAATGTGTATAGAAGTCACTTGAGGATAAGTTAGAGGCAATGTGGAATCACCATGTAAGGAGAAATTCTAAGCCCTAGATGCTGTTTAGTTAGGAAAGGAGAAGATTAACTAGGCAAATAGAATAAAAAAAAAAAGCCCTTAGAATTCCTAATTACCCCCTCTTAGAAGGACAAAGGGGGATAGATACCCTGACTATAACAACAACACATAGTACAAACGTCAGAAAATAATTTTTAGAGCTTTATAAATAACCTTTGGAATGGAAGCCTAAAAAATAGCAAGATGCACATAGGTTAGGAAATTTCTTAGAAGTTTTAGAGTTGATAAAGTATCTGCTACTACATTCAAGGACTCCTTAATGCATAGTAGACATTTTTGTATTATAGTAATTGACTGGGATTCAGTTACAACGGACAAAAATTAATAAATATGATCCTTTAAGATTGTCTAATATATGTTGCATGTAAAAACATGTATAGTTTCTAACATTTACAATTAAATGAAGGATAGAATTACATTAACTATTTCAATATGCCTTATAAAGTCATTATTTTTCACTCTTAATAACATAAACCATTTAGCAAATTAACACCCTAAGACTGTACTGTAAAATATAGGGCATTCTTTAATTTTCAGTTTCCCATAAGCATTGACCTTTTCTTAGACAAGAGCAATTACCAGTCCTCTAAAGTTAGAGCCTGCATTGATTTCTTTAAAAGCACAGGTTGTAATAATGACTCTGCCAGTCCTTCAACCTAATTTAGATGGAAAACTATTGTGCAGCTACCATTTTTATTCCTCTAGTATTGGAATTAATAGATGATTAACTCTTTTTTCTATTCAATCAATTTTTGATTCCTACAATATATTTTTATTCTTAATAGGAAATTTACGTATTACTACATGTTTCTGATCATATATTCCCTTTGTTTATATTACCTATTACATTTTTCCTTTTAAACTATTCTCTATTTGGACACAATTGATGTTTTTTCTTCCAATCCAGAGAATTTTAATCAGATTTTGCATTCTCACCATCCTCTTCTAAGGATAATAGAATTCTTGAAGTTCTCAAGGATAATAGTCTAGGCTGTATATATAACTGCATCAGGAAGCACTGAGATAGAAATAACTATGTATTCACATTGCTCAAAATCTTATGCATAATAGTCATTTAAAAATGTTTCAAGTTAATAATGTATTTTGAAAAGCTATGGAAATATTTCACATACAATTCCTCATTTTAATTGCTTTGAGATGAGTGAGTCTGCACTATTAAAATTATTTTTATATTTCCACTTTGAAACATTTCTCTTTTTTTCTTAATTACAGATTTTTGTTCATTCTTTTGGGACCTCTGGGAAAGGGTCAACAGTACCATGAGATTGGAAGATCAATTGCAACCCTAATGACAGATGAGGTATTTATTCAAGTTACTTGGAACATTGTCCCCCACTAAGTCCACTTGACTTTTGGAGGTCCTATAGTCATGAAAATTTCCTGTGAATCTGATTTCTCTGTATTGAATACAATTCTAACTATCTAATTGCCATGAGAAAAATTAGATCAAAATGAATAGTAAATTAACATACCTTAATATACTATTTGGAAACCTCATGTTCTAAAGAAAAAAATCTGTAATAGCATTTAGGATGTATTAATATTCTTCTCATAGTATCATTCTTTTTTTTTTTTTTGGTACTGGGGTTCAAACTCACAACCTCACACTTGCCAGGCAGGTGCTTGAGCCACTAAGCTAAATTCCCAGCCCCTACCGTTTTGTGTGTGTGTGTGTGTGTGTGTGTGTGTGTGTGTGGCACTGGGGATCAAACTCACAACCTTGAACCTGCCAGGCAGACGCTTAAGTCACTGAGCCAAACTCCTGGCCCTAGCTTCTTGAGACAGGGTCACACTGTGTAGCTCAGTCCGGCCTTGTGCTCACGTTGTAGCCCAAGCAGCCCTTGAACTCACAATGCTCCACCTACCTCAGCCTCCTGAGTGCTGGGATTAAAGGCATGTGCGACCATCCCCAGCTGTCCCTACCATTCTTAATATCATTGCAAATTTTATTTGTGGCTAAGTTATTTTAAGGTCTAAATAAAAAGAGCAGAGTTTTTTTTTTTTTTTGACTAGTATATGTGATACCAAAAAGCCATGAAAAATTGATCAGTTCTCTACAGTTGATTGACCATGTGTAGATGTTCTTGGGAGTCTTCAGACTATCAGGGGAACTGCAGATAAATTATCAAGGGCCTTGTGATCTCCCTAATATAGCACACACACACACAATATATATATATATATATAGTATTTATATATATATATATTTTGTATTTATATATATTTTATATATGTAATATTTTGTAAAAAGATTTGTATGTAGGTTCTGTTGGACTAGAAAGCTTTCATCAGCTCCTTAAAGAGATTAATGTCTAAAAAGTAAGATCTTAAAAAATAACATAAAATAATATAACTTTTCTTTGACTTGTATCCCCCAATATAGTATGGAAGTTTGTTCTTATTGTTAAAGAGTCAATGTAAAAGATCGCTGAAAGGAATTAACTCAGAATTAGTAATAAACATACAAATGAGATTATGCATTATTTAGAATATCTACTAAATAATTTACTAATATATTTCTTGTAATACATGGCTACAAATCCTTTAAAATTCTGTATAAACAGCCAATTAAGCCAGGTACACACCTGTAATCCTAGCTGTTCAGCAGGCAGAAGGGTCTAAAGTCCAAGTGTTAGCAGGGCCATGCCCTCTGAAGACACCAAGGAGAAATCCTTTTTTTGTCTCTTTCATCTTCTGGTGACTCCTGGTGTTCCTTGGCTTGTCGCAGCAAAACTTGGAGATCTCTGCCTCTTTCACCACATGGTGATTTACTTTTGAGATCATTATTTTAATCACATTGGCAAAGACTCTTATTTCTACTGGTAGGACTTTCTGTGAGAGTACTTTCATACTATCATGGCTTTTATTATTTCCATATTAATATTTTGCATTTTACAGTATCATAAAGTAAATGATATTTTGACTGATATTCTACAAGTTAAGTATTATCATTTTTTATGTTCAAAGCCTGAAATGCTAAATACTAAAATTTCTTCTCATCTAAGACATTAGGATATTATATTAAGATATCTGTGAGGTATGGGAAATGCCATAATGGTGAGAGGAGCATTTTATGTCATGGGAGATG
This sequence comes from Dasyprocta punctata, assembly GCA_004363535.1. Taxonomy (NCBI): domain Eukaryota; kingdom Metazoa; phylum Chordata; class Mammalia; order Rodentia; family Dasyproctidae; genus Dasyprocta; species Dasyprocta punctata. The sequence goes on along the minus strand of RJWM01000473.1, from coordinate 160,967 downwards.
CATGTATATTTTTTTATCCTCCCTTTCCCCCAAGGAGAATCAAAAGTTTCTCAATAGGAAAGCCTCAGTTTGAAAAATTTTTTGACCAGTTAAATAGACATAAAACAGGGAAACGTTCATATTTGATCAATTTTAGATTTAAAATGAGAGAAGAGAAGGGACATGTAGCAATTTTCTTTAATTAATGCAATTTACCTAATTCGAGAACAAGTATCAGCCATTTAATGTAGCTTGAAAATGGATCCTTAGACTTGAAAAGTTGGAGTTTAGGTTTGGGGCAATTTGTAACACTGTGGAAGTTGGGTAGAGGAAAAGAAAGCAAATCAAAAAGTTACTCTTAAAGCTAAGAGGTGTTAATTGTAAAAAGATGTTAATTACTATAGGACCTTGATTCATCATGAACATTTAAATACTTTTTTTTTTTTTTCCACAGTGCTAGGAATTGAACTCAGGGCCTCCCACATGCCATGCAAGTACTCTACCAACTGAGTTACATTTCTTTTAAATACTTTTTAAAAAGACAAATTTTTAATTGTTTAAAGTCAAGGTGCTTATCATACAACTTTGATGTCTTCTGAATAATTATGCTCATTAAATATAAAGTTCATTATGATTATTTGCAGAAGAAGGTGAATTGAATTGTATTATCAAGCTATAAATTCTCTACAGTAACTGCTTAGTATTCATGTTTGTGTCCTGATTTTTTTAAGTGCTTAACGAAATATCTGCTAAACTGAGCTCTGTGTTTTTTCCCTGTGTATGGTAAACTTTTTGTGGGTATCTTTGCCTTTTGCATTTTCAGCCTTAAGATAGCATCAGTCAGGGTTCAGTAAATTTTTTAAATGAACTAGTGATCGATGTATGAGTCTCTTACCAATATCATATTTTGAATCAGCTCAATAATCTATTTTTTCGTTTCTATTGAGTTTTACTAGAAATGAATCATGATTGCAGTTATCTGCACTGCTGCCAATATGTCAATCTTTCACATTCTTAAAAATTAAGCCCCCTGAGAAGCTGTTGTGTATATAGATATGTTAATATTCATCATAATAGAACTGAAAACTGAAAATTCAAAAATATGAATTTATAAATTAATATAGTAAAATTAATATAGTAAAGCCATAATATGCACAGGTAGCATAGTTTATAAAAAAGTAGAAATAAAATCAAATCTTTTTTCTAAGGAAAGCAGTGCTTTTCATGTTCCTAATTTTCAAGGTAACAGTTTTCCCTCTTCCAAATCTTAAGTCAGCATAAACTCTTTCTGTTCAAACAGCAAATGTGCCTAATGCATAGTAGCTACTTAAGAAATATGAAATGAGTGTCTAAGTCTTCCCCATTCTTAACATAAAATTTCTTACTGCTTAACATAGCATCTTCCATTACAGAAGTTTGATTGAATATGAGTATCAAGATCTTTGCTGAAATGTCTACTTACTGAAGCTGTCCTTAATCACTCTTAAAAACTGTAGCATATCCTATTCTTTTCCTGCTTTATTGTCTCCATATTACATTGTCACCCACCAAAATATATATGTCTATATTATTTTTTTCTTTCCACTGTTACTAGAATGTAAGTTCCATGAGATCATGCATTTTCATTGATCTTGTTCATTGCTGTATTCTTAGCACCTAAATACTATGATCCATATATATTGAGTACTTTTTTCAAATTAGCTTTGAAATTTTCAAAGCTCTTTTTAACAGAGAAAACAACCATTAAATTAATTACATAATTGACAGTTACTTGTAATAAAAACTTATGATTATACTGAAAGCTATCAAGGACAAAATATTAGAGTATTAGCAGTGTCTAATCTTACTTGAGACAGGATCAGAAAAGGCTTCTGTGAGAAGTCAGATATATGTTGCATTCAGGTAGCCAGATAAAGACAAGGTAGAAGAACAATTTAAAGAAATTACATTATTGGAGAAATCGGTAGTAGTAAAGTAATAGCAATACTATTTATGATTTAAAATCAAATTTTGCTGTCTCTATCTGAGGAGTTTTAAAATAATAGGGAATCAACTGCTCACGATGAAATTTAAACCTTCATCTATCTAAAGCAGGGAATAGGGCCATGTGATCTCTTGAAGTAATTTTTAATTAAATGAGATCACGTCAAAAAGAGAGTTGCTATTATCAGGAAAAGAATACAGTGGTTAAACTTTCATTAAGTATTAAGGATCTTTGCAATTTTTAAGTGTTCAGATTAGGTCTCAAGACCCTTTAACGATCTTTAGAAAAGGATATTTCTCAGCCATAAAATCAGTGGCTTATGACAGGGAAATTTTTATTTTTAACATTAAAAAATACCTTATTCAAAATTTAACAAAACCATTACTGTATCTTTGATATTTTCTTATTTTTCTAAGGAAAAATTACATTTATTGAATCAATGGCATTTTGTGTTCTTCAATGGAAAGTTAACAAAATTCTTCAAGAAACATTCATCACTTTGTTAGCAGTTTAAATTGATGTAAAACCAAAAACTGAAAGAAGTGGTCTAAAAGTGGAACAGGATATTTGAAAGCAAATTTTTCCTGGACATTTTGGACTACTTTGTCACTTTACTATAGGCCAACATAAAGAATAATAAAGAAATCCCTACTTCAAGTATTTTTCTGCTCCATTTTATCTTATATGAAATACAAACTGTATCAGAAATACTTATGTTTAGTGTATATTAATTTTACAATTTATTCTTATTTTTCCTTTCTTAATTTATTGAGTATATAATTCCTGTTTATGACAGAAGAGGTTAGGTTATATTTTAAGGATAGCCAACTAAAATTTCAGTGGCTTAGAACAACAAGTATTTATTTCCATCATGCTGAATGTCCAACACAAGCTTGCAAGGATTTCTGCTCATTAGTCACTTGGATAGTTAGGCTCACAAAAGTTCAATTTTAGACTTCCATTTTTCAATCACAAAACCAGACAAAAGTGGTATGGTAACTCCCACACTGGTGCTCATAACTTCTAGTCTAAGAGAACATATATACACATAAATTTTCTTCTCCTATTTCAACTGTCAAAGAAGTGAAAACAAAAAAGTGCAATCCTATTATGTATCTCAAGAAGGCCTGGAATATCTGTGAATAGTCTTAATGATGCTGTGTGTGCGTATCAAATATACTTTCAACAGAAATGTGCTTTCTTCACTTTATAAATATATGCACAGAAAATACTGACATAATTTTAAAACATTAATAACATGATTTTCAAAAGGAAATAAAGTTAAACTTTTTAATTTGATTATGGATGCCGGAGTATAAACATAAAATTTCTGATATAAGCTGGGTGTGGTGGTGCACACCTTTAATTCCAACACTCGGTAGGCTGAGGCAAGAGGATCATTATGAGTTCAAGGCTAGCCTGAACTGCATAGTGAGACCCTGTCTCAAAAAAATAGGGCTGGGGTTAGCTCGGTGGTGTAAGCACCTGCTAGCAAGCGTGAGGTTGTGATTTTGATCCCCAGTACCAAAAATAAAATAAAATAAAATAAAATTTCTGATATATACTAAGAATTTTGATCTCCGTTTTTTAGCTAGGATTTCCTCCAGGAAGTTTTATTTTAGTCACACATAAATAATCTTTGTAAGCTGAATGTGGTGGTGTTTGCCTATAATCCCAGAACTTGGGAGGTTGAGGCAGGGGGATTGCTGTGAGTTTAGGGCCAATCTGAACTACATAGTGAGATCCTGTCTCAAAAAACAAACAAACAAATGAACCCCCAAAGCTTTGTCTAGCTTAAATCATTAATGTTAGTTTGTTGAGCTAACTTTTGTTTTCTTTTCCTTTGCCCATATTTCTCACCTGCAGAAATTTCAATTCTCATTCTGGCATTCAGAGAAAAATAGATATCTATGCAGATCCATAAAATAAGTTATAATATTTTGCTTTACGAACTTCTTTAGAGTGAGAGCTGTCTTCAGAATGTTAAAACACATGTCAGATATCTGGGAACTGAATATACCAAAATTTTTAATAATTTTTGAAACTGTAATATTTCTTTTTTCCTATAGGTATTTCATGATGTTGCTTACAAAGCTAAAGATCGTAATGACTTGGTATCAGGAATTGATGAATTCCTGGATCAAGTTACTGTCCTCCCTCCTGGAGAATGGGACCCAAGCATTCGAATAGAACCTCCCAAAAATGTTCCTTCCCAGGTATGCATGTTTGAAAACAGTCTTTAAAATCTCACTATTTTGTAGTCTTAAATACCCTTCAGAAAGATTCAAAGTGATTTAAATTACAACCTATGAGCTAGAAGAAGCATGAATTTACAAAATCTTCCTTGATACTAGATGACACCCTTTCCTGAGAAATTTGGTACTTTGATGATAAGCCACCGAACTAGTCTTTATGTGCCTGGAAAGATTTTAGGCCCAATTTAAAAGATACTGCATTTTAATAACAATATAAAATATGGCCTGAGATAAACTCTACTAGTGTCTTTCTATTTTCTGATACTTTACTTTGATGTTTGCAAGTATTAGGAAAATTCAAAGGCATGGCTTAGTGACATTATGTAGAAAAATTACTGCTAGTCACAGTGAAAATGGGAAAAAGAC